>JBCNJP010011357.1:0-16954 GCA_039602395.1 Deinandra increscens subsp. villosa
GTCACTTTCATTATCTTCTAAGGATTCAGCCACCTTCTTGGGTACTTCTTGAGACAGAAATGCAGCATGCAAACAGATGTTTGTATTAGCAGATTTAATTCCTGTTAACACAGGTGCAGATATATCTCCAATAACATTCTCCCAAGGATGATTCTTGTTGGTTCTTCTATCTACTTGCATGGGGAACTCATAGCTTCTTCCATTTGATGGTATATTGAGTCTAGGAAGTATGTGTTCAAGCTCAACATTACCAAATTGTGATACAGGATCAGAAACTTCAACTGTTTCATGAGAACTTGTGTCTGAATTGTAGGCCAGATGCTCTAAATTAAGCTCATTAGATGTGGAATTTTCTGAAATTTTGGGTTCATTTGACCCTGATACAGTATTCTTCTCAGTTTCTGAAATGGAGTATTCTAGTTGAAATTGAACCGGAGAAACTAGTTCCGTTTGAACTTCAACTGGAACTATTTCACCTTCGATTTGAACTATTTTAGTTGGTTTCTTTCCATTGTTTTTCAAGATAGGCTTGACACTCATTGAAGAGAAGAAGATTGGCTTCTTGATTCCAGCTTGGTTGCTTTTCCAATGATCATCAGCTGACCTGTAAGAATTTTGTCCCTGCACTGATATACTCACAAGATTATCAACATTTAAGTTGAAAGCAGTAGTTAGTGCGTCAATATCAAATAACCAGGTGGGCCGAGACTCAAAATTGTTGGGAGATTTTTCATTAAAAGACACATTTATGGTTTCTTCAACAATTTTGGTTCACTTGTTGTATACTCTGTATGCCTTAGACACACCAGAATATCCAACAAAATATCCTACATCTGCCTTTTCTGCAAATTTAGGCAATAGCTCATTGGTTTTTAATATTGTGACAGGACAACCAAATGGCTTAAAGAAGTTAATATTTGGCTTTCTTTTTCTCAAAAGCTCATATGGTGTCTTGTTCTTGCCTTTAACAATTAAAATCATGTTTTGGACATAACAGGTAGTGTTCATTGCTTCTGCCCAAAATATCACAGGGAGCTTGGAGTCTGCTAACATTGACCTAGCAGCTTCAATCAATGTCCTATTTCGCCTTTCAGCAACACCATTTTGTTGTGGAGTTCTAGGAGCACTGAATTGTCTCACAATTCCCTTTTCTTCACAAAAAAGAATTTAACACATGATTTTTAAATTCTGTGTCATTGTCACATCTGATTGTTTTTAGTTTAAAATTGGATTGATTTTCTAAAATTATCACAAGAGTTTTTAACAATTCAGCAGTTTCATCTTTTGTTTTAAGGAAAATTGGTTATGAATAATCCCAAGTTTTGATAATTGGTCGCCAATAATCCCAACTTTAAAAATAGCCTCCAGTGGTCCCACCTTTCATCCTTTTGGTTTCTAGTGGTCCCGACGTTAACTTGACTAACTCCGTTAAGTTTGAAGATGACGTGGCATATGAGTTGGCATTTAACGGAATCATAAAGAAGATGACGTGGCATATGCCACGTCATCTTCAAACTTAACGGAGTTAGTCAAGTTAACGTCGGGACCACTAGAAACCAAAAGGATGAAAGATGGGACCACTGGAGGCTAATTTAAAGTTGGGATTATTGGCGACCAATTATCAAAACTAGGGATTATTTAAAACCAATTTTCCTTGTTTTAAGAAAGAAAACCCATGTGTATCTAGAAAAATCATCAATAATGACAAAATAGTATGACCTTTTTCCCAAACTCATCACTCTAGTTGGACCAAAGAGATCCATGTGCAATAGCTCTAGAGGATCTGAAATAGAAGATTCAACTTTGGGCTTGAAGGAGGTTTTGTGTTGCTTGCCCTTGAGACATGGCACACAATGTTCAGAACATGTAAATTGCTTGTTAGTAAGACCCTTAACCAAGCCAAGATTGACAATTCGGTTCATGTTCTTACAGTTTACATGTCCTAGCCTCCTATGCCACAAATCAGATTCATCCAAAGAGGCTTTGGATATGAAGCAAGCAGTGCCACAAGAAGGTGCAGCAACTGACATATGCAAAATGTATAGCCCATCTCTCCTGAGTGCTTTAAGCATGATTAGCTCATCAGGGATTTTCACACCAGGTTTGAGAACTATAGCCTCCCTCTCATTAAATATTAAAATCAAGTTCTTGTCACACATTTGTGAGACTCTGAGGAGATTGAAATTTAATGTGTCAACAAAATTGACTCTATCAAAACTTACCAGTCCATTGCTCACATCTCCTTGTGCTGAGATGTGGCCTTTAGTGCTACCAAAGGCAACTGGTCCTCCATTGACTCTTTTTGTGTTTTCCAGTATATGCTTATTCCCTGTCATGTGGCAAGTGCATCCACTATCAACTACCCATAGGCTATGTTCGCCTTTATTTTACACCTGCACACATCAGATTTGATCAGTTTCTATAGGGGACCCAAGCCTGAGTGGTCTTGGGTCTGCCATAAGCATCGTTATACTTGTACTCCTTGAGTACTAAAGTATATACCACTGGAGCATCATTAAGAAAATCATCATTATCAAAGTTCAAGCTCTCATAGGGAGTGCTTGTTTGACTTGATCTCTCACTCTTGTTGTTTTTCCTCTCAACAATTTTTCTTTCACGGTATTCCAGGAATTGTTTCTATTTATTAGTCACTTTCTTTGGTATTTCATTTGATGAAAAGTGAGCTGATTGACCAATTTAGTTCTTTCAGGTGATTGAGGAAACTTTTGAGAAAAATTTTCAACCTGATGTGGAATAAAACAGTAACTTCTACTTAAACTACCAAAGAATCCCGGTTGGTTAGTTTTCTTGCTTTTTGAAAAACTTTCCCTTGAGGTGGTCTTTCCTCTTGAGGGATTTATCCTTCCTTGGCTTTCAAAAACTTCAAACCCTTCAGCAAAGTGTACTTTTGGTCTCTGCTTGGGAGCAGTAGCTGATCTGGGTTGTTTTTGGTTTTCCGGTTGAACTGAAGTTCGAGCAGAAGGTTGTTCCGGTTGAACTTCGACCGGAAAACGATTTTGCTTTAAAATAGAAAAATTTGCATTTCTTTCATTTCCTACCAAGGTTCTATTAGACTCAGGTCCAAAATACTTCATTGTTTGACTTTTCATAGGTGAGATTCTTCCTGTGAGCTTTATTTGAAAATCAGGTTTTGGTTTTTGAGCAAATTTTGGTTTTGGAATATGTTGAACTTTACTCAGTGGGTTGAATAAACACATGGAAGCAAGGTACCCTTTTTCACCACAGAGAACACATTCAAGACTTTTTGCTTCATAAAACTCATTTTTCCTGGGAGACTCAATGTTGGTAACTTGTTTGTAATTTAATTGACCAAGTATCTGAGTTTGACTTCCCTTTTGTTGTTCAGGTTGTTTTCCTCCAACTTTTGACTCCTTGGATTCATAAATAGTTGGAGGTGGGACAACAATTGAAGGTTTCAAAATATTTGATTGGTCAACAGATGCAGATGTGCTAGCATTGTTGACTTCAAGCTTCTTGGTTTCAACAAATTTCTCAGTACTTGACTGTGATGAGATATCCTCAATAGTGAGACTAATTTTACAGTCTGTTGACAGGGCTTTGATTGGTTCAATTGCGGGTGAATATTCAATTAGTGGCTCAACATTGTTGTAGCCAACACCAGTTTTCCCATACATACCTCCCATCCACATTTTCTCAGCTTTCTTGTTAGCAATTTGAAATTTATCACAAGTGAACAAAGCATCTTTTAGCTTTATTTCAAGAACATCAACCTCAGCCTTAGCTTCTTTAGTTTCTTTTCTTGATTTATCAAGTTTTAACAACAAGTCATCCAATTGTGTTTCAAGAATGGAGTTGGTTTACCTCAGTTGTTCAAATTGTCAATCTTAGTGATGTAAGATGACTCAGTTTTCTTAAAGCATTCCTTTAACTCATTTAAATTTGAAATTTCACTAATCAGATATGAATTATGATTTCTGTACTTTGTAACCTGTTCAATGCAGGCAGGGCTGCATAAGTTTTCAAGAACTTTTTTCAGGAATTGAATTTACCTGATTAGAAGGAGAATCTTGCTTAGCCATCAAAGCATGGTTGATAGGCTCGAACTCAGCTAGGAAGTCTCTCCATTAAACACATTCAGTTTGGTTAGCTACAGCAGCAACCACATTCTGATGGTTTTGACTTCCGGCTGGTTTTGTTTGGGTGGGTTTTTTTCCTAAACTATGAGCAGCATTGTTGCTTGAGTTGTTGTGATTGTTTCCACCATGATTCTTCATCTGAGTTTGAACCTGATTCTGTCCTTCCCTTCTTGGCTGGGAGCATTCTCTTGCAAAGTGACCCAATGGTGAAAGTTATAGCATTTGACTTTGCTTTTGTCTAGACCAATGTGAGCACCCTTTGCTCCTTTGTAAGATCTACCTGTTCTTTTATAAAATATTTGGACTCTTACAGATACCATAGCAAGTTGGGTCAAAAAAATCCATTTCTTCTAAATCATCAGCACCTATACAATTTAAGTCTTCAGGAATGAAGCCTTGGTATGAGTCACACCTTGGTGTCTCAGAGAAACTGACTATAGGTGACTAATATGAAGAAGAGTTTGAAGATCTCTGGTTTTGAAAATCAGTAGTTACTAGAGCAGTTGAAAACAACTGAGTTGACTCAGAAGATGAGTTTTGATTAAGATCTAGTTCCATTTCATAAGCACTGAGTATGCCACGAAGTTCACTAAGCCTCATATTTTTCAAATTTCTACATTCTCTTATGCTTACAGTTTAAACTGTCCACACAGAAGGCAAAGAGCGTAAAAACTTTATGTTTACATCAACCTGATCTAGTTTTACATCTACCTTTTGCAGTTCATCAAGTAAGGAAACAAATCTCAAATACTGGTTGGTCATAGATTCACCAGATTTGTAGGTAAAGTTCTCATATTTCTGTTTTAAAACATCTTTCTTGTTTTCTTTAACTTCGCTGGTTCCTTCATACATTTCACTTAAGGCAGTCCACAGGCTATGTGCAGTTTTGTAACCCTTAAACCCACTTAAAATGGAGTTGGGAAGTGTAGCTTGTAGAGTCCAATATGCCTTATAGTCAAATTCGAGAGCAGCATAGTCAGAATCAACATATTATCTAAAGGTTTTTGTATTCTGACTTCAACGTCATCAACAGATTGAACTGTGGGTGAATAAGAACCTTCAGTTAAATAGTTCCATATACGGCGATCTAAGATCCTAACAAAACCTTACATACTGAGTTTCCAGGTACCAAAGTCAACAGGAGTGAACATTGGCGGTTTGTTAGCACTATCGTTTGAACATCGCAAACCGAGTTCATTCATTTTGAAAAGCTTTTGAAAGACAAAAACAACAAAGCTTGTAAAGTAAACAAGTAAAGTATCAACTTTGAAGCACTAGAAGTCTTCAAAGTGAGAGCCAAAGCTCTGATGCCACTTGTAGGATCGAAAATTAGTTAGTCTTTAACTAAACAAGAACCCTTTACTTGTAAATATAACCCTGCGGAATTAAAGTTATATATCACTTTACTTGAGCTGATTTTAGTTATCTTGTATTAGGTAGTGTTTGATTTGCATAAGTATAGCAACAACGAAGTAAGAAATACTCGGCACTATTTGCATTAACTCAAAGTTACACTATTACAAGGTGATTAAGAACCGTGTGTAAACTAGAGCTAACTAATGCTATATATAGTGCAGATGAGATCAATGATAGCCATTGATCTCGAACGATTTAATCTAAACCGTTAACTACAAAGTCAAATACAAACTACCAAAAGAATAAACTTCGACAATCGGAATATCTTGAGTGTTGACAGCAACAACCTATTTTTGGAGAGCGGCTTTGATAGATTCAGGAAAAGTCCGGTTGAAATCTTTATCTGGTGGATAAACGAGTTCACCCGGAATATTCGCTATTAGACAAAAAATGATTCTTCTGCTTGAACTGCCGGTTCCGTTTGAAGTTGAGACTTCCGCTTGATCTTCAACTTCAACCAGAAAACATCAAAACAGGCTTTCAGCCGGAAATCTCCAAAGCGATATTCCTTACAAACCCGATCATTGAGCGGTACATGTGCTCGCTGACTAGTTGACCTGTGGATCTTTGGTTAGTGCTGGCCTGACTGCCATGGGTGTAGCAGCATGTTGGGTTTCGACAGTGGTAAACGGGTGCCCGGTACAATTAAAAAAAACTTGCCTGTTATAATTAAAACATTACCGACCGGGTTTAGTTAATTAAGAGTTAAAACAAATTAACCGGTAATTCGTTATGCGGCGGAATTAATAAATTAACTAATATTAGACGCGTAAACCGCTGGAGTCGAAAACGTGTCAACATGATCACGGTCACCAAAATATCACGCAAACACCATTTCACGTTAAACCGGTTAACGCAAAAAACACTAACGATTACATTAATCGAAATTAAACATCTAAACTAAAACGGAGTTTAGATATACCTTCACGGTGAACTAACAAACGTTAGAGACACCGAGGGACAACGTGATGACGCTAGGGTTTCACGAAAAAACCGATCTGACGTTCGGATCAAATCATTTTGCAAATCGCTAGAACCGTCTTGAACTGATTCGTTGGAAAAAGCAATGATTCAGTTTATTGTGGCGACTAGAGAGCACCAACGAATCAAGACAATGACGGGGGCTAAGATTTTAGCCGAGGCGATTATGACGATACGGCGACAGAGGCTCGCAATCACAAAATCGTGACGACGATGATTAATCGGTGAGTGGTGGAAAGCGTCACGGTGAAATGGAGATACGCTAGGTTGCGACGACGACCTAGGGTTTGAATGGCGACGGCCCAAGCGAGAAGAGGCGACGGAGACGGCGACGGCGATGGCGATGGTCCAAAAAGAGGTGGCGGCGACGGCGACTCCCAAGGAGGTGGCGGTGGCTGCGATCTCGGATGATGATGATGATAATGATATCTCCAAACACACGTTATCGCGAAGATCACCGGCAGAAAAGGGAGGCGATGGTGCTGGCGTGAGAGAGGGAGAATCGAGAGAGAGGGGAGGGGGTGCAAATGAGGATTAGGGTTCTCCTAATCCTTGCTTGCTTATTTGAGCCCTCGCATTTTTCCGATCAAGTCCCTCATCAATCTCAATCGTCCAATCGAACCATCGATGTTTTACGATTAATTAATAAACAATTTTATTAACAAAAGATCGTAAATCTGAGAACCAATAAACTCAAATAAATATTAATTTGATTTATTCTATTCACCGCTAGCGTTAATAATATAATGTTATTTCTCCGTTTATTATCACATTGATAATTATTCGTAATTAAATACATGTTTATTAATCATGAATAAACATTAATTAATTACTATTCCGGGTTGGGTTCTTGGTGTTGTCGGGTCTGGACATCCAATATCCAATAATCTCCCACTTGGACAGAATTTGACAACATTAGAAGAAACAATCAGTGGTGCTCTAGTTACACATGGTTGTCCCAACCAGTTATGACACTTCAAGTCAGTAACGAAGGTATATCTACAAACTCGCGTTGTAGTTTTGACTTATGGTAATGCTAAGTCATTAGTTCCTTTCCATATAAGACATCAATTGAACAAGAGACATGGATTTAATTCATTCTCTTTAATTTTCAATCATTCTATTTATCATGTCAGTAATTCAAAGTAATCTAATCAAACACACAGTAAGTTTAGGGAAGGCCTTACACTTAATACTTGGAACTCACGTCGGGGGCCCACGATGTATAGCTGTTGCACTATTAGTCCAAGAGTACAGAATTCCATCTTGAGTACATACAGCTCCCACTAAGCTTCGGATCCATTCCCAAAAGTAGCCCTTATTACTGGCAGTATAGTCATAGATCAGTTTTGTTCCCACAAATAAGATCGACTACGGACGACTTTAGAATATTTCACTAAATATTCATGGATGTTTAAAACGTATAAAATTCGAACATGTTTCGCAGAATTCAAAATTTGCATCTAACCCCTTAAATCAGATTGAATGATTTGGTGCAAACGTTAGAGTTCGACATCCCAACACTAAATTAGAACATCAATGTAGCGTAGAATTCAGGTAAAACGTAACAGTATTAGCTTATTGATCAAACTTGATCAATGGAACTGTGAATTCTTGTGTTAGGTTCTTTGCCTGTGTTTTCGTTTTGCCCGTTTAAGTTGTTTCATTAGTTTTGGTGTTTCTAATGAACAGCAAAAGTACTTAAGTGAATTTGAATGTGTGATAAAACTTGTGCCCTTGGTATGCACATGGATTACTATGTTATCACAATGGCATGTTAATTGATTATCAACATAATCAAGTTAACCTTCTTCGAATGTACCCTTACATTCGCCATTCATAACTTTTACTTTAGATGGCTTGTTGTTCGGTGAGTATACCCAAGTACTCATCATGAACATTTTGTCATCTTCAAGACAAGTTCAGATAATTCGGCTTCCAGCTTGTGTCGTTGTGTAACCCTTTACAGTGACACTAATGCAACATCCCTGTGTTGGAGTCGAAAACGTGTCAACATGATCATGATCACCAAAATGATCACGCAAACACCATTTCGCGTTAAACCGGTTAACGTGAAAAACACTAACGATTACATTAATCGAAATTAAATATCTAAACTAAAATGAAGTTTCGATATACCTTCGCGGTGAACTAAAAAAACGTTAGAGACACCGAGGGACAACGTGATGATGCTAGGGTTTCACGGAAAAACCGATCCGACGTTCGGATCAAATCGTTTCGCAAATCGCTAGAACCGTCTTGAACTGATTCGTTGGAAAAAGCAAAGATTCAGTTTATGGTGGCAACTAGCAAGCACCAACTAATCAAGACCATGACGGCGGCTAAGATTTTAGCCTAGGCAATTATGACGATTACGGCGACGGAGGATCGCACTCATAAAATCGTGACATCGACGGTTAGTGAGTGGTGGAAAGCGTAACGGTGAAACGGAGACACGTTAGGTCGCGACGGTGACCTAGGGTTTGAATGACGACGGCGGTGGCCTAGAGCGCGGCAGCGATGGCGATGGTCCACAAGGTGGTGGCGGCGACGGCGACTCCCAAGGAGGTGGCGGCGACTATGATCTCGGATGATGATGATGATATATCCAAACAACACGCTATCGCAAAGATCACTGGCGGCAAAGGGCGGCGATGATGGTGGCGTGAGAGAGGGAGAATGGAGAGAGGAGAGAGAGAGAGAGAGAGAGAGAGAGAGGAGTCGCAAGGGAGGGGGGCGCAAATGAGGATTAGGGTTCTCCTAATCCTTGCTTTCTTATTTAAGCCTTCGCATTTTTCGAATCAAGTCCCTTGTCAATCTCAATCGTCCAATCGAACCATCGATGTTTTACGATTAATTAATAAATAATTTTATTAACAAAAGATCGTAAATCCGAGAACCAATAAAATCAAATGACTATTTATTTGATTTATTCTATTCAACGCTAGCGTTAATATTATAATGCTATTTCTCCGTTTATTATCGCATTGATAGTTATTCGTAATTAAACACATGTTTATTAATCATGGATAAACATTAATTAATTACTAGTTTCCGTGATGTACCGGTTAACCAATTAAGTAGATTTTTATCTTGTTGCCGTCAGTGTAGTCTTTACGGGTCAAACGGGGTCGGGTTCTTGGTGTTGTCGGGCCTGGACATCCAATATCCAACACAGCAGGCTTTGAATCTGCCATTTTATACTTCTCCAGAATTTCCATCACATACTTTTCCTGATGTATCAAGATACCGCTTTCACTCTACTTCACCTGTAATGCTAAGAAGAACTCCATGTCCCCCATGTGGCTCATCTCAAACTTTGTCCTAATCACTTTTTTAAATTCTTTGCATAACTCTTCATTGGTGGACCTGAAAATGATGTCGTCCACATATACTTGCACCATGATGATGTCATTGTGAACCTCTTTCCTGAACAGTGTCCGATCCACTATTCCACTTGTGTACCCATGAGCTAGAAGGTGATAAGTCTGATGGGTTTCAGGCACTACAAGCAAACTTAAACAATTAAGGGTGCATGCAACCTAAAAGGACTGTGCTGCTATCAATTTTAGTTATGGGCTTAGACACCTAATCCAACAGTCTCCCACTTGGATAAGTCTAATAACTATTATTGCCATTGTAACTTCCTAATTGATCAGCAAATTCACTACGTCAAAAAGTGGCTTTGGCCACGGTTTTTTTGATATCGCATAGCCACTGTTTTGTAAAAAACGTGGCCAAAGGTAAGAAATTCTCGTTTTAGCCACATATATTTTGTACCCGTGGCCAAATATATAGCCTTTGGACCCTTTTAGTCACGTATTTTTTTGTTTATGTGACAACAACAATCAGTTGCAGTGGCTTTAGCCACTGTTTTACAAAAACATGTGGCACTTATTTGTCACACTTAAAAAAGAGTGGCGAAATGCACCAAACGGCGACAGAATTTTTATGATTTTTTATTCGTGTGACCAAAAAGGAATGTATGGCCACGCTTAAATAATGTTGTGTGACGAAAGAGTAGATTTTATTACTTAGTAAATTAAAAGAAAACAAAACTATTAAGTATATATTATGTGTGGCTAAATGTGAGCAATGGCCACGCTTTTTACTTAGTTATGTGGCTAAAAGCTAGTACATACGGCCACTGTTATTAGGTTGTGTGACTAAATATTAGATGACTAATGGTCACGGTAGGTTGTGAGTGACAAAAATCTATCACCTATGGCCACATATATTAACCGTGACTAAATGGTAGGTTGTGAGTGACAAAAATCTATTTTATGGTCGCGGTAATATTAAACGCGTGGCGAAAAAGAGAAGATTTGTGTTTATATGTTTATCATTTTTTATTATCTTGTGATATGGCCACTCATATTAAACATTGGTTGCGTGACAAATTATGACAAATGGTCACGGTATATTAATTTTAGGTGGCTAAAAGAAGACAAACAGTCGACGGCGCTTGTAATCATGATTATTTCATTTACTTTATCGTTCTAATCGGTCTAATCTCCATCTACCACGCCCCTCGATTATCGATATATACTTATCTCTGTATCAGTTTTCATCATCATCTCCACCATGCCCCTTTTCTCCCAGACTCTCCCTCTCTGTTTTTCGTCCATCATCGCCGGAAAAAAATGTGGAATTGGTGTCATCCGTATGTGGAAAACGGTAAGTTATCATCTTCACCACTGAAGTTCGATTGAAATTTTCGTCTCAGATTTGGTGATTTTTTCTTATGCAAGGATTGTGCTCTGTATCTCCTTGGAGCAGATTTTAAGTTATTGTGGAAACCATGGAGACGAGGAGTCTCTAATGGTTCATACAATGCTTTACTGAGAGCAGATTTTAAGTTATTATATAATTTTATAACAATCAGCAGTAAGGGCCCATGATGAGGTTTGCATGCCCTGTTTGTTGCAACCCTAAACTTGAACAAGGTAGTTGATCTCACTACCCTCCTTTCTTTCTTTTACTCATTCCTTGATTAATTTATAATGTCCTTGATAAATTATGATTTATTATTGTTATTAATAATAGAACTAACTTTAGTTGCAACATTGGGTGGTACCAATCACTCAAATGGCCCGGATAACGATGTTGGATTGTGGAAGGGGAACGATGTAGGAGATGTAGCAAAAGAGATGCTTCTTCACCATTTTCTGTTCCCTCAGCCCCAGACAATCTGAAAACGAAAATGGCGGACGAAGGCGGTAGGAAATGAGGTACCGTGAAGTGGTTCAACGACACCAAGGGTTTCGGCTTCATAACTCCTGGGAGCAGATTTTAAGTTATTATATAATTTTGTAAAGTCAGCGGAAAGGGCCGGCACATGTTGTGGTTTGCAGCACCTGTATTGTCCAGGTGCTTCTCTCGATTCTGGCCCCATGAACCTGATTTCTTCTAGCCACTTCTTCACCATTTTCAGTTGATCAGAAGCAAGTGCATGTGAGAAAGCAGCAAGTAGCCGTTAAATGATGATTCTCAGACAATCTCTCTAGAGCACCATGTGAGAAGCAAAGAGGGATTTGTCTTCAGCCGCTTCTTTTCCCTTTAAGTTAGTAGTTTTAAAGTTGTAATTTTATAGATCAATGTATTAATGGAATCATACCCCCTTTGGATTATGTGTATGTAATTGTGTTTGTTAAAGCAACCATGTGAGAAAGCAAAGAGGGATTTGTCTTCAGCCGCTTCTTTTCCCTTTTATGTAATGAATTGATTTTTAATTTAGTATAATGTATTTTCATCCGTTTCTGTTCATCTTCTCTCAATCCGGATAAAATCTTCTCCCTAAGGTTATAGTCTTCTACATATATATATTAGGTTGTGTGACTAAATATTAGTGTATAAAGAATTGTATTCAACCAGAATGATTTTAATTCACTAGATAATGGGTTTAAATACATGGGAATATCCAATAGACTACGAACAGAAATAACAACTATAGTATATATAGTTCATCCTGAAGAACTCTAGTTTATCCGGTTCATCCTGAAGAACTGTAGTTCATCCTGTTCTATTACTGAATAATTACTCTTGATCCTGAAGAAATCTAGTTCATCCGGTTCTATTCTTCCTGTTCTTCCTGAGGAATTATAGTTCATACGGTTCTGTTCTTGTTAGTTCATACGGTTTTGTTCTTGTTCCAATTTATTGAAGAATTAAAATCTAGCTAGTTTATAAATCCTGTCATCCACTATTAGACAATCAAAAATTATAAATTGTAGCAAACAAGGCTTGAACCTTCATACGGTTCTGTTCTTGTTAGTTCATACGGTTTTGTTCTTGTTCCAATTTATTGAAGAATTAAAATCTAGCCAGTTTATAAATCCTGTCATCCACTATTAGACAATCAAAAATTATAAATTGTAGCAAACAAGGCTTGAACCTTCATACGGTTCTGTTCTTGTTAGTTCATACGGTTTTGTTCTTGTTCCAATTTATTGAAGAATTAAAATCTAGCCAGTTTATAAATCCTGTCATCCACTATTAGACAATCAAAAATTATAAATTGTAGCAAACAAGGCTTGAACCTGGGTCAGTCAAAAGAAAGGAACTCACTACAAGATTAAGAAGAACCATTGAGACAGAAGTGTTAATTGGTTATATTTTAACAGAACTTATTTAATTACTCCCATCACATAAGAAATAATTGATAAACAATATTTGCGTTGCTAAAGGTAATAAATAGACACGGTAAAAACAGGATTTGCGTGGTAAAGGTAATAAATATACACGGTTATCTTGGCCAGACCTTTCCACTTCTTCCCACCATAGCTGGTAGCGTGCCCTGTCTGCCTTTAAATTTTCACTTTTTCACCACCAAAATCTTCTGTACGAACGTATTTCCTGATCAACAAGAAAAAAAACTTCGATCGATCAATGGCTGCCTTTGGTAAACAATGGAGGATTAGGGGTGTTAATGAACCAGCACCCTACTACGGCAAGACTCCCCGTAAGTGTATTTTCACTCAACAATGGCTGTACGTTTTTATTTTTAGGGTTTTATGTTTTTTAGTTACTTACTCTCTACTCTGCATTTGGGTTTTTTACAGGTGGTCGGAGGTTCACCCTAAAGGTCCATCACTGTGGCGATTTCCACCGGAATGCCGCCGGCCAGGATGTGTGGAAGGGAAAGGTAGATTATGTCGACTATGTCGACATTCGCAAATTTGATTGTCATGATCTGGATCAAATGGTGCAATACCTAAACCACACATCGACTGGGTATTTCCTCATTTACTGGAGGATCCCACCTCTGTCCATCAAATACGGGCTTGAGTACGCTGATTTCATCACTCCCGAAGTTGTAAGGGATATGAAATTTCATCTCCAGGGACCGGAGGGGGAGAGAGAGCTGGATGTGTTTTTAATCCGGAACAGGGATTCCACCTACAGAACCTCCGAGTTGGGACCGAGATTGCCGCCTGGTCAAAAGCTGTTTCCTGATGACAGCAGCAGGAGCTTCTTTGATGATGAAGACTATATGTCGGATGCTAGGTCTTAGCTAGTTAGATAGATTTTTGTATAAGATTTTTGTATATGAAAGTTTTTGTAAGCTCTTCCTCATGTTTTGTTTTGGTTAACACCATTAATTATATAGACAGATTTTATCTCAATCATTTAAGTTGATTTTATTCTAAATTTGATTGTTGCAAGTAGATTTTACAGTCAACTGATGTGATTTTATCCAATTTAGAAGTAAAATTTATCCTGTTTATAAATCATCTCATCCAACCATATCAAAATGCCAACATATACTAACATAACATATGAATATATACTTCATGTAAGATCACAGTTATGAGTAAAATGGAGTCTGCTATGATTCATTGAAAATGTGTATGTATTTATAATAGATGTCACACACCCAAATAACCACTAACGGAGTTTATACCGTTAAGGGGTGCGAGCAAACCAGGACCACAACCATTAGTTACAAATACTAAACGAATCAGAGTAAGTCCAGATATTTATCATAAAATAAAGTCTCAAAATACGCAGCGGAAAATATATCGTCTTAGCACTAACCACGTGCTTTACAATCAGTGTTTTAAATTCCCAATTAAGTTTAATCAAAATAAAAGTCTTCATGTGCCATGCCAACCCGCTCCGGAATACTCCTCAGCGATCTGCAAAAGTTTAAACCACGCAAGTGTCAACCTAACGGTTGGTGAGTTCACGGTGGGCATGTCATGCAGTGGCCCGGTCTCATAATCATAATCGTGTCAACGTATACTTATGAAAATTTCGTTTGTGAAAAGCAATGCTCTGTAATGTCCAAAATCGTAGTAACGTGGTTTTAGAAATATTAATGCCCGTAACATACGTTATCGGGTATGAACTAGTTTTGTATAGTTAAAGTGCTCAACCGATATCGCGGGTAGCTAATCCGTTGTTCCATGCACTAAGGAAGTTTGTACCAAAGCTGACTCATATTGTAGTGGCAGTGCCATCATGTTTTGCGGACCTACGTCATCGCGGGTTTGCCTTCCCCGTGTCCTCTCGGGATCACGGTCAGATAGGCTGATATTGTACCTCCGTGCACTCCCCGTGCCACGGGGCGGAGTTTGTCAAACTCCAGTAGATCTACCCAACATCCCCTCGCTTTGCAATTAATGGTACAATTTAGTTGAGGACTTTTAAGTTTCAATGCATCCTTAGAAATCATGTGATATCATGTGGTTTAGACTTTAACCTACGCTAGCCATATTAAAACGGTTTACCGGATTCTCATGAATCTCAAAAGTGTTTTCAGTTTTGTTTCAGAAATAGTTGTTTAAGTAATTCACAAGTGCTTCCCATAAAGCACTTCAAGTTCATCGAGTGGGTGCCGAGCACTCCTAAGTTTTCAAGTTCATCAGGGAGGTGCATAGCACTCTCGAGGTTGTCAGCATTGTTTTTCTTTAGTTATTCGGTGTGGGCCAAACGGGTTCACGGTAATTAGGTTAGTGACACTCACCTTTGGTTGCACTGCTACACTTGCTAAGAAATCCAAGTATTGATTGCTTATCGAAGACCTAAGAACACGTTTAGGTCTTAAGTATTAGTTTTGTGTCTAATCTTTACTTAACGTCACTATGGCCGATAACATAGCACGTTGGAACTACGACACGACATACCGACACACGACACCGATGGTTGATCATATACGAGGGTTCATATAATTCAGAAATCAAGCATGTTTCATTATTACATAATCATGTAAGTCATGGCATAACATTCAAACAAGTTGCACAAGTTTGGGTTTAGGTCTGGTCACAGTTTCGCTAGTATAGATTCGCTAGGCAGTTTCGCTGTGTGCACGGGCAGCACTTTCGCTAGGCAATACCCGATGACACAGTTTCGCTAGACTAGTTTCGCTCGAAACTGTTGGCACAGTTTCGCTAGCCTAGTTTCGCCCGAAACTGGTTTGAACTTTCGTTCAGGGAATTTCGCTCGGTAGTTTCGTTCACTGGCGACACTACAGTTTCGCTGTATAGTGTCGCCTGAAGGAGATGTACATAATTTCGCTATACAGTTTCGCCCAGAGAACTTCACAGTTTCGCTGGTCGCGAAAAACACATAAATCAGCCTAAAAATCAATCTAACAGCTTCCATACTTCATGTAATTCAATATCTAGCATGCATAATCATTTACCAACATCAAACAACAAGTTTTAGCACCTTAAACATGGGTTTTCACATTCAAATAACCAAAAACACATTTTAAACCTAAAATGATCTAAATAGCATAAATCTTCATTATGGATGGATTTCAAACGTAAAGTTACAGACTTTAGAACAGATCTAGCATTCCTAAGCAACATATCAGAAGATCAAGTGATTCCATGGAGGTTTGGTCATGCTTTAAAGTAAAACACATAGAAAACACCTAAAAAGGCTCATGGGGCTTACGATTTGGTCTTGGATTCGAATGGATGAGATGAGATGATGGTTCCTTGATGGTTTTCTCGACTGACTAGAAATCTCGAGTGAGCAGATGAGAGTGGTGTGTGTGTTTTGTATGAAATGAGGCAAAAATGAGATCTCTAGGGTTTTATGAAATATATATATCAGGGGCTAGTTTCGCTGGCAGTTTCGCTGGCCAAGCGAAACTGGCTCTGAAATCATGCAGGTCAAACAGTTTAGCTGGCTACCGGGCGACACTACAGTTTCGCCCAGTAGTTTCGCTGGAAACCAAAAGTGACCAATTTACACAATTAATTCAGTAAACACGTTGCACATAATTTCTCATAGTGGCAATAAAATAAGTAAACACATATGGACGGGTTCGGTGATCAACCAAAGGTCGTGGACGTATTCGGCCTAGTTAAGCATTAGTTACTAAGTTAACACTTATAACGTAACTAACGGAGATTGTCTAACGGAAGTAAACCTTGAAATTCTCGGATGTCACAATAGAAGAAAACTGGTTAACCATCCTGAAGAAC
>JBCNJP010011358.1:0-16950 GCA_039602395.1 Deinandra increscens subsp. villosa
CGAAAACGTTTAATATTTCACTTTCATGAAATATATGTTTCTCAAAATATCTTAACGACGCTTGGATTTATATAACGTTGTTTTTATAAAACTTGACTTTTATTTAAAATCTCCGACGAACGTTAGCCCATCTTTGGTTACTTTGTTTTTATCAAAGTAACATTAGAAGTCCATGTAACATTTGAAGTCAATGATTTGTCTTTGTCTTATTTTTATAAAAATCTTTTATGAAAATATTGATTTTCAAACGCAAACTTTTTTATAAAATGTCCATTTCTAGCAAGTTTTAAGAAAGGTTAAAACTTGTAATAAATCCAAGTATTTATGTCAAATTAATCATTTGACATAAATATTATTCTTACTAAATCTAGCAAGAATTTAATATATTCCTTTTGTCTTGATTTCTTTTTATAACACATTAAATGTGTTATTTTTACCAAAACAAGTAACATTCCTTTTTGTTTCCTTATTTATTTTAATCATTTGTCACTTAAACAAGTATTATTCTTTTGTGTTAGTCATAGGTTACATATGTAACAAATATATTAATTCCTTTGATTTAAATAAGTCCATAAGCTTGTTTAATATATCATTTCATTTTTCTAGCATTTTTATAACTCAATCAATAGTTCATATCTACTAACACTTTGTGTTAGGACAAAAGATTAAATAAAAATGCAATCACTAACATCTAGTGTTAGGACAAGAAAACTAAATGACAATCACTAACACATTTGTGTTAGGACAAGGAAATATAAATAACAATCACTAACACATTTGTGTTAGGACAAGGAAATATAAACATGTATAGATTTGTTAGTTAACATTTTATATGAAGAGGCTTGGAGGTTGGTTCAAACAACTAACTTATGAAACCAAAGTTTCATTAACAAGATCATGGTGCATACTTGCTACTTTCTTATGATTTTGCAAATGTGTTTCACCACACTAGTTGGTTAACTTTAAGCATCTAGATGCACCAACAAGTGTTTGATCTTGGAAGAAGGAGGTTAAGAAAGAGAGTTTTTGTTAGTTGATGAACAAACACAAGCATTCTTTGATCATTTTGGTTGATTGTTGTCAAGACTTGAAGGGTTCAATGGGTGTAAGTGAGTAGAAATGTGAGTTAGAGAACTCACAAATGAAAAGGAGGAAAACGGTGGTGGTTGGCGGCGGTTCCGGCGGCGGAGGGGCGGAGTAGCGGCGGTCCGGCGGTGGTTGGCCGGCGGCGGATGGTGGTTGGCGGTGGTGGTGTGGCCGGTTAGGGGAAAGAGGGGAGGAAAGGTGTGTGTTTCTTGGTTGGGTGCAAGGAGACCAAGTGAACACTAACCCTCCTTTTATAATCACTTTTAGGTTTATAATCCTTTGGGTAATGGTGTGTTGTCGACTTCTTAAGCACTCCTAACTTCTCTAGTTGTAGGAGATAATTTTTATAAAACTCTCTTGTGTTTTATAAATGTTTTAACACATTTATAAAATATGTAGTGGTTAAGTGTTTATAAAAATTATAACTTTTTAAAATAACATCCAATTATATTTAATCCAAGTAAATGGTGATTTTTATTTTTATAAACATTGTAAGTCCAAGTTTTATAAAAATATTAGTGGTTAAAGATTGAGTAAATTTTATAAAAAGTTGTGGGCTTAAACAAATTATTAAACTTGTTTGAGATTGGGCCCAAGCCCAATCGGTTTTTATTTGAAAGAATGGGCCGAAGCCCATTCGTTTTTGAGTGAGGACTGGGCCGAAGCCCAGTTGGTGTTTGCGAGGCGGATTGGGCCGAAGCCCAATCGGGTCGTGAGGCGGATTGGGCCGAAGCCCAATCGGGTTTGGGTTGGGCCGGTCCTCGGCCTTGGGCCGGTTCATGGGTGCGGGCCGCGAAGAAGAGAAAGGAGAGGGATTGGGCCGGTTCGGCCCAATTCGATAAGGGCCGCGGGTCGGGTTTCCGGGTTGGGGGTTTTACTCGGTTAGTCGAGACGAACCTTGGGTTAAGTTTTTGGGTTAATCCGGACATTTTTGGGCTTATTGGGCTTACCGGGCCCAATAGGCTAAGCGTTTGGTAATTCGGCTAAGTCTTGACAACGTAACGCTTGTTTTAAGTTCGTAAAATGTTTTATCAGTTTATAACGGATTGATAAAATATAAAATGTCAAATTTTATATTTAATTTCTTATTATTAAAATTCCATTAATAATAATATGTTATATTCATAATCCACAGTTTTTCAACGCGAATTTTCATATCGGTTAATCGGTTATTCATTCACAGCTAATTATGTAATTTAAAACAATAAATCACGTAATTATAACGTAATTAAAAGTCAACAAAAGTCAACGGAGAGAGGTTTGACCTGATTTTTAGGTTCGGTTGTCACAATACTACACTTCTATTATACTATCGAAGCGTCTATTTGTACATCCTTATACGCAGCGTATTTAGTAATACGCTGCGTATAAGACTTTTAACCGACAAACTTACATTCTCTGACATGGAATGTTCATATACGCTGCGTATATGAAAATACGCAGCGTATATGAATACTGAATTAATTCAATTCTATGTATTTGTTTTGTGTTTGTTTGGTTATGTTTATTTATTTTTTTAAAATTAAAAACAAATAGTAATTTTTAGGAGCTCACCGTACTAGAAGCTCAAAGTGTAATTTTCATAGTCAACCTATACGCTGCGTATTGTTAAAGAATTGGTTGAAGAGCGTATTGTAATTTTCATAGTTAACACTTTTCAGTAATTATTTCTTTACCAAAGTCCAAGTCCACAGTTGGCACTTTTTACCTCCAATTCATTGCCCAAACCTTCAATACATTTTTGAAGCTTTGGGAGACTGCTCTACCTCGTGGGTTTGACTGTTTGGGTGATAAGTTTGTGATTAGGGATAGCAAGATCTTAAAGTTGGATTATAGTAGGGATGCATTGCAGTCCATCTTTAGTGAAATGATTAGCATACTCTTTTTTAGCAAAGGCCCGAGAGAAGATCTGAAGCTTTTTAACTCCCTGCATCCAATGTTTTTTTTTAATTTTTATGCAGTGAAGGCTTTAGTCTAAGTTTGGAGGATTTTGTGATTTCAAAGGATGCTATAAGAAGCATAGAAGACCAACTACTAGAAGTTGCACCTATCACTTGAGGTCTAATTACAATGAGGTAATTGACATGCAACTCGAGAAAAATCTTCGGGCATGTAAGAATCCCATCTCTGAATTTATTCTAAGATTTCATCCATGGGTAAATTGATAGACCCCAAGAGTGAGTCTGCCCTAACACGAATAGCTCAACAAATTGGATTCTTAGGCTTACAAATCTATGAAAGGGGACGTCTATATTCAAGAACATTGGCTGAAGACTTGTCTTCACATTTTGTTGGAAATAACCCCTTTCCAAAAAATTACCCGTATGAAGAGTTCTGGCTAATCAGGTCTTCAAGAGGGTTGACCGAGCCAGGAATCCTTTCCAAAAACTCAATGGCGATTTTAAGAGATGTGGTCATCTGCTATGATGAAATTATGAGAAATGATTGTAGCAACTCAGTAATCCAATTTGAGTATGGGGCAATGACAAATAATCTGTTCGATGCTGGTGAACCAGTTGGAGTATTGGCTGCAACTGCCATGTCAAACCCTGCATATAAGGCGGTTCTTGATTCTTCTCCAAAGTAGCAACAACTCATGGAATATGATGAAGGTAATTTATTTACCCCCAGTTCTTCTTAATCGCATGAATAAAAGCTGAAACTAATAATTCCTTCTCTGTTTTCCACTATGTAGGAGATTCTGCAATGTGAAGTGAATTTTAAGAATGTTCATAATGATCGACGGGTTGTGCTTTATTTGAAAGATTGTGATTATATAAACGTTGTTTAGAAATGCAAAGGTAATAATACAAATCATTCGATATCGCAATCAATCGACATCATCACAATCACAACGAACATAACAAAATAGTACGCCATCACAAGCAAACATAAAAACAAATAAAGTAGTATTCATGAGTACATCACCATAAAAAAAAATAAAATAAAATGAGACATCGCTAATGCTCATTAAAAAAATAAAATAAAATAAAATGAGACATCGCTAATGGTCCTCCTCATCCTCATCCCCAACCATGTCATCATCATCATCCTCTGCCTCGTCCTCTGCCTCGTCCTGAACGTCGCCCTGAGCGTCGCCCTGAACGTCGCCCTGAACAGCCGGTGCCTGTGGAAATGGAGGGTGGTCATGGTAGTCCAAACGGGCTGCCATCCCAACCATCATCTGGCACTGCCATGCCTGAATCTGAGCCATTCGATCCTGAATCTGAGCCATTCGATCCTGAATCTGAACCACTCGGTCTAAAGTCTCCCTCACAACCCGAGGCATCCTGACTGCCCTATACATATGACGCACGGCCTGCACCTCATGCGCAATGTCCCCGGGGTTCACTCCCTGCACTCCTTGCACTCCCTGCACTCCCTGCACTCCATGCCCTCCATCCTGCCGTGGCTGCGGCTGTGCCGGAGCCCCACCAGCATCCTCTGGGACCCAAACAACACCATCCCGCACCATCCGGTAAATATAATTCCCGCGAGTACCAAACCTCTTGATTATCTTCATGCTGCTCATGGTCGGCCTACCAAGTGTCCTCGCCGGCAGTGGTGCGGGCATCTCGTGCTGGTGATAAAGGAGGACACCTATCGACGATGCAATCTGTGTGATATATGGCCCGCAAAAAATATCACTCCCGTGCTTCCTACTATCGTGCGTCCCCAGAAATATAGCTAGGCCGTGGGCTAGGGCGGCACTCCTCCGACGCATCAAACAGTAAAAGTAAAATAAATCTGTCGACGTGACGTGCTCTTTGCTAAAGCCACGTGATGTAATGGAGGTACTGATGAGTTTATGCAGGTATCTAAAAAGGGGGTCTCTAATCTCTGTAGCTCGACGCTCAGTCGACCCTACTGGTATATCGGCGATCAACCCCCACCACTGCTCTAGATCATTCTCGGGAACGGCCTTTGCGGCCTCATAGTATATCTCGGATAGTGTCTCATCCTCGGTGTATAACCCTGACAAGACCGCAAAGGCACGTAGTGTGTACCTATACTCCACCCCGAAAAGTGAGAAAGTAACCGCAATGGGTTCAGCTACCATGACGTCGTGGGCGGCCTGTGGAAAATCTCCGTCAACGGGTCTGTAAGAAAAAGTGCATAAAAACTCCAGAACTAACAACGGGTACGTGGGCAGGCCGGCTGTATCGAAAAGCCGCCTGAAAGGAGTATCCGCCGGTACGAACGTGTCGTATCTCTCACCGGCCTGAATCTCTGTCACAAACGGCACGTCAACTACATCTGACCCTCTAATCTTCCACCCCCTGAACCTCCGAAGTTTCTCTAGTGCTCTCGTCCCCGGGGCAAACTGGAGATACTGACAACCATCTATATCTAAATCAGCCATAACACCTACAAAAAAAAAAGCAAATACTCAAACGTTAATAAACAATAAATAATAAATAATAAACAAATAAATAATAAATAATAAATTATAAATAATAAATTATAAATAAAAAATAATAAATAATAAGTAATAAATAATAAATAATAAATAAAAAATAATTAGTAATAAATAATAAGTAATAAATAATAAATAATAAATAATAAATAATAAATAATAAATAATAAATAATAAATAATAAATAATAAATAATAAATAATAAATAATAAATAATAAATAATAAATAATAAATAATAAATAATAAATAATAAATAATAAATACTAAATAATAAATAATAAATAATAAATAATAAGTAATAAATAATAAGTAGTAAAGAATAAGTAATAAATAATAAGTAATAAAGAATAAGTAATAAAGAATAAATAATAAATAATAAATAATAAATAATAAATAATAAATAATAAATAATAAATAATAAATAATAAATAATAAATAATAAATAATAACTAATAACTAATAAATAATAAATAATAAATAATAAATAATAAATAATAACTAATAGTTATACGCAAACCCTATACGCAACGTATAGTGCAATACGCTGCGTATTGTATTTTTCTTTTTATTTTTTTATTCTTGTTTTTAAGATAAAATTGTAAATAGACTAAATTAAAAACGAAAACCGTTTGATAAAACCGCACGGTATGATTCAACTCTTATTAAAACAAAAAACAACATTGGTATTATTGATAACACATTACAAATTCCAAAATACATAAAAACAGTTGAAACACACGTTGAAAACCAAACTAGTCTAAACAAACGCATCTTGACCTTTTAGAAAGTCCCAAACCGGAATAATATCAAAGTCTTTTCTGGTTGTTTGATGGTATGCTTGGAGTGCCTCGGCCATCACGTTTTCAGCCTGGTTTTTGACGGCTTCGTTGTTGTGAGTGTGGAACGTTGATATTTTTCTGAGCATCTTGTTCCACTTTAAGTTACACGCCAGGTATTCTCTGTGTTAGGACCTGATTTGAGCACAATGTTCTCATTCGATTCATCACACAGGTGCGGAAAACAAGTGTGATGATCAATCTTGGTTGATTTCACCCCATAGATCTATGAAACTCAAGAACACACACCAAATACACCAAGAACACACACACAAAGGCTCTCTTGTAGAAAATAACCTGGAGGAACACGTATTAGGGTTTTCACTTGAGTATTTATACTACAAGAGAGCCTGGGACAAATAGAATGTTTGACAACAACCAATCATTGCATAGAATTCAGCAAAATATTCCAACAAAATTGAAGTACGCTAAGAACATAAAGAAGTACGCTAAGAACAATAACAAGTTCGCTAGGCCTTGATGAAGTACGCTAAGCATTAACATGTTCACTAACAAGTTCGCTAGGCACAAACAAGTCCGCTAACAAGTACGCTAAGCACAGATTAAGTACGCTAGGATCAAGTTAAGTTCGCTAGGAACAAATCAAGTTCGCTAGGAGCAAAACAAGTTCGCTAGGACAAAAATCAATCAAGTACGCTAAGAGATAAGTGACAAGTTCGCTAAGAGTTAATCAAGTCCGCTAAGTTCAACATACAAGAAGTTCGCTAAGAAGAAACACAAGTACGCTAACACTTAGTCAAAACATCATATATAATCATAATCAAAGATAACAAAGTACATAATCAAAGTTAAGTACAAACCAAAGTAAAATTACACATAAACATCAAAAGGATAAATAGTTTGTGTTGCCAACATATATAAGTTCTAACAATTTCCACCTATGTTGGCAATGCAAACTTCTTCGAGTTTCAACCATCTTGACCGATTAACTTGAGCAGAAACCTCCAGTTTTCTCTAGCAGCTTCTTTGTGTCTGTCTGAATGGATATGATTCCCAGATCATACAGCCTCCAGAGGTCTTGCCAAACCAGTTTCTTCAGATCACTGTAGTTGTTTAACTCGACTAACCTTTTTGCCTTGTCAAAAACCACACTCGAACCATTTTCTTCCATCAACCAGCAGTTTGCAGTCCTCAACATCTCTACGTCGAGCTTGAACCTACCAATACCAGCAAGCTGATGACGCCACCAGTTCAGAAACATCAGGAAGTAGTTGGCATCATAGCACTCGTATAGTCTTAGCTGAGAAGGGATGGTCCGCATCTTCTGGTAATAGATGATCTTGATGTATGATCTTGACAACAATCTTAACTCAATAGCAGCAAATAATCTGATAGACTCAGCACCTTCCCTTTCGATTACCAACTCATGTGTCATCCCGTTGTAATACCAGCTGATTAGTGGGAGTTTCTTCTGATTCCCCGGGATCCATTTGACATTGATTTTATCACCGATATTCTTGAAGATTCCTTTATGTGGTGCACGGAGTCGCTTCTTTTCTTCGGCTATCTGAGCTCTTCTTTCTTCTTCAGGATTCAGATTGAACCTTTTGTCATCATAGGCTGATTTGATCAGATGTGCAGCTCTAATACCTTTACTGTGTTTCGTATGATTCACCAAATCCAGGTATTTGAGATGCTTCAATTCCCATGAGAAGAGGCTTGTAAGAGCTTTGAAGTCAGCAAAGAATTGAACGTATCCATTCCGTCTCTTCACAATCAAAGCATCGAAGGCTTCATCATATTTCCAACCCAGAATCTTCATTCCATGATTAACATTGGGGTTGGCTGGCATCTTTCTCAAATTTTTGGCAGTGAATTTCAGCATTGACTTAGAATTCGGAGCCATTCTCACCCAGTCATCATAGATGGGTGGATTTTTATTCCTGTTTATCGCTTCAGCTCTCTCCTGTTCCTTTAATCTGATCTGCTCCAACTTGGCAAGCCTCTCAGTCTGCCTATACTCAATAACAAATTTGCGAAGGCCAGGCGTCTTCTTATGAATCCAAGACTTTCTCTCCACATTTTTGAATTTGAGATAGTTACGGAGCTCTTCGAAGTTCATCCGGTTGGTGGTAGCAATGATGTACTCAACAGAGTCTGGATCAGGTAGATCATCAGCAGTATCTTCAGGAATGAAGGATTTACCCATGTCAAGAACAAGATCAGAAAGACGATCTCGGACCGGTGCAAAGTCAAATGTTTGGTCAGAATCAGCAAATGGATCTGACATAGGATCAACCAGTGATTCAGGAATCATCTCAGCTTCATCAACACGAGGGAGATTAGAATTCAATCTCTCTTCGTCAGTATACAACTTAGTCAGCTCAAGATTGGTAAGTTTAAGAAGATATTCCAGAGGAATTCTGTCTTTCATAAGAGACCTCACCATCTGAGCAGTTTCTGACATATCATCCACATCAACGTCTGTTCCTTCAAGATTAGTGACGATGCGGATGGTTGGCTCATCGTTCTTGGATGGTGCAGATTTTTCAGGTAACGAACTTGAACCCTTTCCATAAACAACAGCTGGAGGATGATCTGATTCATACCTCTTCAAAGCTTCCTCTCTTTCTCTGATCAATCTGTTTTCCTCAGCAATTATTTCTGCAATTTGAGCTCTACGTGATCGGTCTCTTTCAGCTTCTCTCTTTATCTCTTCAGCTTCAAGTTCTTCTTTTGTAAGAATCCTTTTTCCTTTGTCTGTGGTTGAGGGACCAGGTTGTTCAGAAACAACAGGTTCCTGAGTAGCTGTAGTCTCAGCATCACCAGTCACATTTTCATCAGGAAAAATAGGAAGGAAGGAAGGATGGAAAGGAGCTAAAAGGATCTGAACGTTTGGAGCTTGATTGGTAGAAACATCAGGATTAACTTGAGAAAAGGTTGGAGTAGCAGCTTCTTCAAGATTGATAATTTCAGCCTCTTCAGGAATAGAACCGGTAACATGCGGAGAAGAATCAAGAGCAGGAGTTTCATCAGTTGGCACACCAGTTGGTAGAGGGACATTCACAAACACTCCATCATCTACCTCCATTTTGACTTGAATTGGAGTAGGAATAGGAAGTTCTTCATCTTCATCTTCACTTTCAATCAAATCCAAATCAATGTAGTTCAGTGGGTTAGCTTGATTAACTAGAACATTAAGTCTTTGTTCCAGGTCATTCATATCTTCCCCATCACTGAAATCTACCGTGTAAGGATGCTCTTCATAGGTCGCTTCACTATCATCTTCAACGATTTCAATGAGTATCCCACATGAATTTCTTCTTGTGAATATCTTTTCAGCATAATACTCACGAAAGTCTGCCATGGAGAAGTCCAGGAAGGTCGAGTCAACGCTAAATCTACTGACACCTTCATTTGCAGGAACAATAGCAGAAGACGTCAGAGTGGCAGCTTGACCAGAAGGGACGATTGCAAGTTGAAGAGAGTCATCTAACTCTGATTCTACTGGTTCCAAACTAGATGATTCTTCAATGGCCTTGAGTGCCGGTACAAACCTTGGCAGCTTCAAGTTCTCTGGCATAGGAGCCAGGTTCTTGAGTGAGTCTAGGATTTCATCAACTGGCTCATCATGAAGTAGACTGTTCACAAATGATTCTTCATCATCAGTCAAGCTAGGCTCATCTCCTTCAATTACTGTATCAGCATCAACATCAAAATCACTGTCGTTTAAGGAACTTGAGGAGTCATGATCTCCTTTAGATTCTTTACCAGATGGAAAATTAACACCGTTTCCGATAAAAACAAAGTCGTAAACACCTATTTCCGATCTGAAAATGTCGTAAACACCCTTTACGATTCTGCAAAGTCGTAAACTCGAGTACAACCAACAAGTACAATCGTGAACAACTTTCTTCGGGTCGTAAACAGGCAATCTTCAACCAAAACCCAGAAATCTCAACAGATCTTCAACAGATTAGGTCGTAAACACGCTGAAAACCCAGAAAACACAGCTGATCTTCAACCAACTCAGTCGCAAACACACTAAAAACCCAGAAAAAGCTATCGTAAACTCCTGAAACTCGACGAACAGCAGCAGCTACGATCGTAAACTCCCTGAAACCTTCGAATCTTCAACAAAACTCGAACAAAAACTCAGCAAAACACTTGAATCTATATCGTGAGAGCCTCGAATCTAAGATTCTTGGCTCTGATACCAATTGAAGGTCCGAAAATCTCCCAAACACACGATATAATGATCTAACACGAGTGCGGAATCCTCGTGAGAGATTGATTCAAGAAAATAGTAGATGAAGAGATTAGATCTTAGAGAAAGATCGAATCTTGAATGGAAATCCGTCTACTATGAAGCTTAGAACACCGATCGGAATCACACACACAAACAAGAAATCGTAAAAAGGTTCTCCCAAAGCTTACTTGATCATAAACATGAGGTGGTATTTATACCACCTCTTACAAGGCCTTGGGCCAATCATAAACTCTAACTAGCCCAATCATAAACCCAAGCCCATGCCCAATCTAATAGTAAACTAGCCTAAACATAATAAAACTAGCCTACTAATCTAATTAAACCCTCTAAGCCCAGCCCAACTTATTTAATATTACAAGCCTCATAATCTAGCCTCTACAATCTTCCCCTAGGCTTGTGATATTAAATGTCTTCGATCTTTGAAAATCTTCTTCTTGACTGGCTGGCAAAGACGTTGATGAAGATTCTTTCCGCAGAAATCTTCAATAGGTTTCATGACGGGCACTTGGGACTTCCTCTTGATCAGCATCAGCTCGAACTTCTTGAATTTGAACAAGCAATGAGATGGAGGATTCTCAATGACTTGCTTCTTTTGAAAGAACTGGTTCTTGCTGAATCTTCGGTAACTGTCTTGAATCTCCAAAAATTAGAGGGTAAATTTTGAAAACCTCCTAACTTTGGAGAACTTGATTGTTGATTTTCAAACTTCATGATCTCTGACTGCTCTCTGTATCATTTTCTTTTTCAAAGAATTGAATTGAGATCTTCAGCTTCCCCTAAACTTGTGGGCATTTTCTTTGAAAAACTTTTGACATTTTTGGATACTTGTAAAGACACCAACAACTTCCCCTGAACAGTTGCTTTTCAGATGGAAGTCTTGACCGGCTGGTTCTTTAACTTTGAGCAGCAGCAACTTCTTTCTATCATCAACCTGTCTGACACACATTTGAAAAAAAATATATTCCACCAGACATTTAATGACTGGTCTTTGGGTTAAAAGGTAATTATCATCAGTTCAGATGATTCAAATTAATATTATTTTAACCAAAAACCCTAATATAGATTACGGGATTTCTTATAAAACTTCCCCTGAACCCAAGACCTTTAAAGACTTCCCCTTAGCTAACTTCCCTTCAGCTAAGGACTTCCCCTGAGATAATACATATTATCTTCGAGTTCCCTTCAGATACTATGTATTATGGAAGTCTTTTCATTAGATAATAAGTATCATCCTCGAGTTCCCTTCGGATAATACTTATTATCCCATACTCCTTCCCCTAAAAATTTGTCAAGATCTGTCGGGGGCATATTGTCATGCATTAACACCCTTGAAAAACATATTTTGACTTCTCAAATCAACCTGGCCAAGACAAAAACACACCAAAAAGAACTTAACGACTCACACACGAAAGATAAAAACTAAACAAACACAGGGATCAAACCGTATGAATCTGACTGAGGAACCCTTTTCAGCTTCAGTTACTCAACTAGTCCAGGTGATTGCCGGTATGTTTGTCCGCTTTAAACTCAAACCCGTTTAATTCCATCCGAATGCGTCATGCTTAATATAGTACAGTATTACCGTCATGTTTAATTGTCCCCACACCCAAGCGTACACAGCAAAACCTACCCAACCTCAGAGTTTATTGAGGATTCACAAACCCCCAACTTGAGGAACCATGCACCACGACTATGACTACCACTTATTTTCATTAACCATCAGTTGGTGATCAGGTCGGCCGCTAAGCACACAAAGAAGACCAACTGAATGATTATTTTTCATTTTCTTTTCTTTTTCATTTCTTTTTCATTTCTTTTTCATTTCTTTTTATTATGTGGTGTAGTCATGACAGCAGAGACATGGCGTGTGAGAGAGTGAATACTAGGTAATTACCACTCTCAACCCATTTTTGTCGGGACTCAGTCTTTTAAACCATGCAACCTAGGATGGGAAACTAAACATATATGTCTTTTAAGTTTACTGCACTTTCATTGGTGGTCATACGATTAGGTCGAGCCTACCGAGCATATCACCGTGGAGCTTTCCTTTCACTTCCGCCTTACGCGTGTCAGCCATCTCCAACCCGGACATTCATTTTACTTCCCCTAAACTTCTCATAAACAAGACACAAACACAAACAATTAAAAATTTAAAAGCACACTATTTTTGAGGGGTCAACATTTTCATCTTCTTTACATTTCTTCCCCTTCCTTTTTGATTTTTAATGTCACAATTTTGTGAGCATCATCATTTTTTTTAACAAAATAAAACACACAAACACACAAACAAATTAAATGACTTTACACACATCTGGCCAAGCTAACTTTCAAAGTATTGATTTGAAAATTTTTATAAAATAGGGTTTCATGACATGCACACTTCATTGCTTTTGAAGTCAACCACTTAATCAATGAATTCAAAATTTTAGGAAATTTGGTTTGACTCAAAACACCCTTTGCCGCTTCATTCACACAACCAAGTTAAGAACAGTACCTTTCGTGCTGAATTTTACCTTTTACCTCTCAATGAGACATACCTTCCATTTATAGATTACTTGACATGACATGAAGATACGTCTCCTAAACTGTGCCTGGAACAATCACTTATCAACAAACAAATTAGTAATAAAAACGTTAGTGATAATCCTCCTTGATCGTTCCTGCACAGAGTGAGAGATTAGTTAGCTAATAGTACCCAGGCCATTGTTTTTCTGGGTACTCCTGAGGAGTCAGTGAATGAAATTTCCTTTAAAAACATTCCTTTCGAAACATCAGGAAGTTGGGATGGAACTGCCTTGGTTTTAGGTTTCCAAGTACCAGGTGATTTAACATTTGTTTTAGTCACTTTTGATGCTGTGACTTTAGGTATTTCAACCTTCTTCATTTTAGTTTTATTTTCCAAAACAGTTTTAGTTACCTTGGGAGGGGTAACTTTGGGTTTTTCATACCTTGGTTGTTTAGAAAATGGTTTCATCACCTTTTTCTGAAACTTTTGGTAACTTGGAAAGCTGTTGTTTTGATTTGAAGATTTTCTTTCAGCTTTGGCAGCACCCCAATGTTGATCAGAGGGTTTAACCTTGGGAGTAACAGTCTTCATTGCCTTAGGTTTCTGTACCATCATCGGCTTAGACTTCACAGACTCCTGAGATGAAACCCTTTGACTTTTCGGAAAATAGGGTTCATAGGGGCGATATAGACAGTTCCTAGCAATATGACCAGCAATGCCACAATTAAAGCAAGTCTGCTTCTTTAGATAGAAGTCAGACGTGTACCCATTTGTCTTTGGTGGCATATATGGAGCTGGTTTTCCTTGTGTCTGCTTCTTTGCTTTGACCGCAGCTTCAGATTTGACTTTCTGCTGGTTTCTCGAAGCCTGTATCGAACCTGTCTTTACTATCTTTGTGCTTCCTTGATTCTTTGACGTTAAAGCACCATCCTTGCAATTACAACAGCAACTGCATGATCCAACTGAAGAAATGGGAGACACAACTACTCCCTTTAGTTTTTCATTCCTCACTCCAGCTTTTGACTTCATACTCGAATGTTTAATGGTGATCTTTGGCTTCTCAACTTTAGCTTCACTGATCACTCCATCAGTTAGTCCCTTGAACTTGGAGGAGAAGGATGGTAAGTCATACCCAACATCTGGTTCTTGGTCAAACATAGATCCAGATGTCATAAAGATCTTCCCCCCAGGCCGTGTCATCAAGATCACCTTTTCCCTTTTGACTTCGTCAATTACTTTCAAGCATGGGGTTTCAATTTTAGGGTATGGTTTCAACTCTACCCCAACATCATCAGACTTGGAATTATGACGTCTGTTATACTCCTGGCACTCAGCATCAGCTCTTGATACGTCCTCTATTCTCCCTTCACCATATGTCATGTTTGCCTCGTTGTCTATTTCCTCTTGAGTCAATGGTGTAGTTCCAACCAAGACACTATCAATAGGAGGAGCAGCTTCTTTATAATCTGACTTGGGTCGTTCAACTTGATCCTCACTAAGAAGTATTCCTATAATGTCTCTGGGAACTGGTGGAGGAATAATGTTGTTTGCAGCCAAGGCCTTATCAGTCTTTTCTGATCCAAATCCAGGTGTGTGTTTCCCAACTTGACCAGTCACAACAGCATGTGACAATTCTTTTCCAGCATCGAGCATTCGCTGATTTCTTTCCTGATTGCAATCAAACTTGACTTGCAGCTCATCAAATTTTTGTTGCAGTTCATTTAGTTTCTGTGTAAGCTCAGATATCTCAATCCTAGCCCGATCATGTAAGATAGTCTTCTCCGTTGCTAGCTTCCGATATTTCTCAATGTCTAGTTTCTGAGCTTTTACCTTCTCCTCATTCTTTTCCCATCTACCCTTAAAAGAACTCCTCTCGCATTTTATCTCAAATAATTCTAATTGATAATTTTTACAAATTTGCCTAAGTCCAGGAATTATACGAGCACAAGTAGGATTGGGGCATATCTCAGTATTGTCAATTTCAGCTTCAAAATCATCCTTGTTCTCAACCGAACTCATTTTCTTTCTTTAGATATGCAGCTTCTGAAAATCTTGAACAATCTGTGGATCGTAAACACCTTCAGTCGTAAACACCTTAACCGCCTTAAAATAATCGTAAACGTGATTACGATTAACGGTTACGATCCCGGCGGTCGTAAACACCGTTTCCGATAAAAACAAAGTCGTAAACACCTATTTCCGATTTGAAAATGTCGTAAACACCCTTTACGATTCTGCAAAGTCGTAAACTCGAGTACAACCAACAAGTACAATCGTGAACAACTTTCTTCGGGTCGTAAACAGGCAATCTTCAACCAAAACCTAGAAATCTCAACAGATCTTCAACAGATTAGGTCGTAAACACGCTGAAAACCCAGAAAACACAGCTGATCTTCAACCAACTCAGTCGCAAACACACTAAAAACCCAGAAAAAGCTATCGTAAACTCCTGAAACTCGACGAACAGCAGCAGCTACGATCGTAAACTCCCTGAAACCTTCGAATCTTCAACAAAACTCGAACAAAAACTCAGCAAAACACTTGAATCTATATCGTGAGAGCCTCGAATCTAAGATTCTTGGCTCTGATACCAATTGAAGGTCCGAAAATCTCCCAAACACACGATATAATGATCTAACATGAGTGCGGAATCCTCGTGAGAGATTGATTCAAGAAAATAGTAGATGAAGAGATTAGATCTTAGAGAAAGATCGAATCTTGAATGGAAATCCGTCTACTATGAAGCTTAGAACACCGATCGGAATCACACACACAAACAAGAAATCGTAAAAAGGTTCTCCCAAAGCTTACTTGATCATAAACATGAGGTGGTATTTATACCACCTCTTACAAGGCCTTGGGCCAATCATAAACTCTAACTAGCCCAATCATAAACCCAAGCCCATGCCCAATCTAATAGTAAACTAGCCTAAACATAATAAAACTAGCCTACTAATCTAATTAAACCCTCTAAGCCCAGCCCAACTTATTTAATATTACAAGCCTCATAATCTAGCCTCTACAGCTCCTTAAGCCTTTGGATCTCAGCAGCCTGTTCAGCAATTACATGTGACTGCTCAGAGATTTTCTGGTTGGCCACTTGTAGAGAACAATTAAGATGGTCATTCTGACTCTGCAGATTTGACACTTCTGCTTGGAGTTCCAATACTCTTTCAGATTCAGAAGTAGTCGGGCTTGAGGAGACAGCACCAGTGGCTTCAGCGGTGGCAACAACAGCTTCTGCAATAACTTCTAGAGGTCTCAGATCCAAATCAATCCCTTCAGTTTGAACCACAGGGGATGGAGAGACAGAAGTAGTTGCTAAGGTTGTTTCAGGTTGAGCTCCAGATGAACCAACAATTTCATACTCATTAGTGGAGCCAGGCTTTCTTCTAACTTGAAGTTTTTCAGTGTAGGACTTGCTTCTCTTAGCTCTAATAGAAATTAAATCAGAGGATTAATTGCCTTCCCTAGCAGTCTTTGTCATCTTATGAGATAAAATGGTAGGAGGAGACTTTGGAGGGCCTTCAGGTTCATCTTGTAGATCATATGAGAGATCCAACTAGAGGAATAGTTATATGAGGTGGCCACATGTACAAATACGGTGCTGAAGGCTCCAATAGTTGTACCTCAGAATACACCCTACGTGCCAAGTATGGTGCTGAAAGCTCCAATACTGACGTCTCTGTAAATGCAGTCCAAGTTGGGCTTGAACTGGGACGGCATAAACTATTAATTTTTAGACTTACCAAATAGGGTTATTTAATCAAATTTTAGTTGGTGATCATTAATCGCAAACCGTATCATTGCTCGGGACAGTCAAATTAGATAACCTAATTAAATGACTATGTTGTCGTGAAGCATACATAACCA
>JBCNJP010011359.1:0-16947 GCA_039602395.1 Deinandra increscens subsp. villosa
TAGACTTCTATTGTTCAGTTATTAGTTTTATATAAAAATAATTAAGGTAGTTAAATTAATAAAAGACAATTTTACCCCTTAAACTCTTAAAAAATAAAAAAAAAATCCGTCTATTATAGTACAGTATAGATAATATCATAATAGAATACAAAAAGGTTCAAAGAAGGTTACTCATTTCCTGACTCTTCATCATGCATAAAAGAGCTGAAATCAGGTCCCATTGGTCTAGTATCCTCACTGGATGTCTCATTATTACCTCCACCTCTTCTCTTCTGTGAATTTTATATCAAGAAAGCAGAGAATAAAGGTTTTACTTATGAATGATCGAAGAGGGTTGAGTCTTATTTCTAACGGGTCGAATGGGTATGATAAAAAAATAGCTTTCAAAATCAGGTCAAACCAAAACAGGTGAATGGGCCAATGGCAGACTAAAGTTTGTGTTCCTAATTTTTTGGATAGTCCTTCCTTCCTAGATCATCATTTTGTTAAAAAAAAAATAGTTATTATTATTTTTTTTTTCAAATAGTCTGAATTCAGTAATTATTATATACAAACTAATCATGAATTAAGAACTAATAAATCATTTTAAATAAAAAGAGTATCGCGTCACTACGACCTTACTGGTTTTGCCACGAACAAAAATGACCCGTTTGACCCATTACCCAAGTCATCCATTATTCCACTTTTAGGTTTTAGTGTGAGAGAACAAGAGAGAAAGTGTGATCCTCACAGAAGTTGAATCATCATCCCAGTTAGGGAATAGTTCTGTAATAATCTCAAGATACTTCTGCATTGCTTCTTCTGGTGACATAGCACCCAGTTTATGCCATGCATTCCTGGCATGTAACAACCAAAACACCAAGAGTTACATATCAATAGACAATGAACACTATCAAGTATCAAATGTTTATTCTGGATTAAAATTCTGATCAATATGGTTATAATGCATAAATAGTCCGTGGTTCATTGTTAGACCCAGTAAAAGTAAAAAGTGTAGACCCATGACCCCTATTTCGCATGTGAAATTTGCTAAAAAGAAAAAAACTTCTCTATTTGTTTTCCTATTCAGTGAATTTCATACACGAAAAAGAGTAATTTCGCATGTGAAATAGAGCGGGAGGTCTATGGGTTTACATTTTTTAGGGGGTCTACAATACAATGAACCTCCCCCGCATAAATAAAACGCAAAATCTCCCCAAAATATAGGGAAATGCACATTAGAGACTCAATTAAGGCCATGTAATCATTAGTAGAGAATAGGGATGTTCATGGTCGGGTTTTGATAGTTTTTAGGACAAAGCCCGAGCAAAACGGTTGAATTTTAAAGCGGGACCATTACTAACGGTTTGGGTACATTGAACCTTTCTATAAGTTCTCCAAAATAAGAGACAAAATTTAAAAAACTAATAATTACAGTTTGATTTCACAGTTTGACATAAAACCTTAGGTGTTAGTTATATTTCAATTCAACTACTATTTAATTATTATACCTAAAATCTAAAAAATAAAATGTGTACTAATTTATAAATGAAATGGTTTTATAACCAAAAAAAAAAAAAAAAAAAAATTATTATACCTAATATATAATACCTAAAATCTAAAAAATAAAATGTGTACTAATCTTATTTGAATTTGAACAATTTCACTGTTCTCAACCGAAAACATTGAAATTGAACTTGGTGAATAGCGAATTACCACTTAGCTCGAGCGGCGATTTTAATGGCAGAAGGTTGTGGAGCACTACAAGCGCCCTCGGTTGCGATCTTATACAATCCATAAAGCTGTAACTGAAAATCCTTCGACACCTTCTGCTCCGACCGATCGGCAGCAATCGCCGCCACGAATCCGGTAGCGGCACAAAACGCCTCGTCTAATTCCGTAGTCTCTACACCTTCCCAATCATCATCGCTATCGCTACTACTAATGTGCTTCATAGAAAACTCCGCATCTGATCGTTTATCCTTTTCTTCTGATTTCCGAGATGAGATTCCGTCCGTTTGGTGGTGATTGTTGTTAGGGTTAGTGACGGATAAACTGAGGTTTTGAACCTCGTCTCCGGGAGAGAAGACTATGGAGAAGAGCTTAGCGAGAAGGAAGGACACAATGAGGCCTAGAACGAGTGATTGCGTGTACTGCAGTCCGTCGTCGGCGATCGCCATGAATGGTGGAAGAAGAATTGGGGAGAATGGGGATGGGAATTTGAATTGTGGTTGCTCAATGAAGTGTTGGTGAGGAAGGGTAATCTGTGGGTGGGGGAAGTGGAAATCTAGGGTTTGTGGAAGAGGATTTAGGGCGGAGGAGAATGACGCCGGAGAATAGGGTTGAAGATGGAGATGGAGAAGCTTAATAAACCAGATGAGCACGTAACAGTGTTTGCGTATTCTCGCCGCGCACGTGACTAAATTCAACTGGATTTCCGTCAAATTTGAAACAACTTCCATAGAGAAAAGAAAATTTTAAATTTTAATAATCCCATCACCCCCAAAATAAAAGTAGTTTGATTTTTAATGTCATTAGGACTTATTTTAGTGGTATAGGCGATAATTGAGATGATTCGTAACTATAAGGTCATGAGTTCGAGTATTTGAGCTAACATGTTTTTCACCAGGCTGATTGCGAAGATGATTTTTCCTGGAACTGATTGACTGATGGGCTTCGGCGCCGATGGCGGCCTTTTACCATTGGGCTTCTCGGTTCAAGTTCAGGTCTCATTTAGTTGGCCGTTCAAAAAAAAAATTCGCTTTTTAATGACCTAGATATTCGACGAGGCCTTACATAGTAGTTTTTTAATCCTTTTTATACTAGTATCAAATTAGATTTAGGATCTAAGGATGGAAATTTTGTTTGAAATCGTCCTCCCATTTAAGCACAAACAAAATGGATTTCAACCAAAATTTTCATCTTTATGTTTTTAGATCTTTAAATCTGATTTGGCACCAGTGTAAAAAAGATTAAAGATGTCATGTAAGTTCGCGTCGGATGTTCATGTCATTAAAATCAGACAACAACATTTATTTCTTTAATGATGGAATCTTGAGATAAATTAGTTAGAAAGTTAGGACCGGTAGTAAGAATATTCTAAGTTAAGATTAATATTGGTCATCAAAATTGTTGATATTATTAAATTCCAATTGTCATATTTTAAAATCTTTAATTATGTTTTTAAATTTTATACGTAGGTAATTTAATGAAGCTAGCTTTCGGTCCTATTGAACAGGTCATCACTCATCAATGAATTTTCATATGTTTTATTGGTTTGGACCTTATATAAGTAACAATATCTTATAATTCTAATAAAGCAATAAAATTATTGTTACATGTCATCATTTTAGAGAGTCCACATCATCACTGCCACATGTCAAACTCACAATTAATTACAAATTTAGTAAATCACCAATTAAAAATAATTACCAATTTTAAACATAATAAATTTTTTAGTCAACAATTTGTCAAACATAATAAATATCTTTAATTTATTAAATTATCATTTAATGATTTTTAAGGATTTTACGTCAATCATAATTTTAAAATATCTTAATCGCTTTTTTTTGTTTGTATTTATTTAATATCAAGAATCTAAATTCACCCGTGTAATACACGAGTTACTAACCTAGTAGTAATATATGTTTCAATGGGCCCGGCACTTTTAGTTTGCTTTTGAGTTTCTAAAATGGTTGTGATATAGACAATTTTAAGGTAGTTTGAACTTTGAACACTACCATAGTTTTTTTCCTATCTAAATGCTTATTTTCTACCCATGATTAAACATAAATTTTCTTACCCGTCATAACATGCTAGTTTTATCTCAGTTTGTTAGTTTATGGAGGGATCAAATGTGGATATGATTATAAAAGACTAGAACTACAATAGTAATTTCTTAAAACTACTTAAACCTATGGTGATTATTTATCACATGTAATTAAAATAATAATGTTTTGATGTTAAAACCTTTGGTGATGATTTATCACATGTAATTAAAATAATAATGTTTTGAGTTTAACGTGTTAATCTATTATTCTATTTAATAAACAATTCGTGTTTAGGTTATATCAAATCAAACTAATCAATCAGTTTAAAGTTAAAACTATAAATGAAACAATTATATAATTTGTATTAAATTAACCAACACAAGAGAGTGGGACTCATTTAACAGATGTGACACTCTCCTTTGACAGCTCTGACCCATTAGATATTAGGCTATGTGTAATGGATAAAGCCCCATAAAGCCCCACAAGGGGCATTATGCGCCATGTGGACGCTGACTGGGCAAAGGGCTTTATGGGGCTTTATGGTGTAGTGGATAAAGCCCCATAAAGCCCCACCATCATTACTTAATATTTCTTTATTTTTTATTGTATTTAAACTATTTTAATTAAAATAAAAATTTCAACTAATTAAAAATAAAAGATTACAACTTAATTAAAATAAAAATTACAACTAATTTAAAAAAAAAAATACAACTTAATAAAAATAAAAATTACAACTAATTTAAGAAAAAAAAATTACAACTTCCATTTCTTTTTGATTCGTTCCATCTTTTTCTGATGGAGGGCGAGGTAAACCGGATCGGCGTTTTCAGGCGGTTTTTGGGCGAGGAACTCGAGATCCTTGTCGAGTTGATAATCGTCGATTTGCTCGACTTGCTTTTTCTTCGACCGTGCAAGATCTTGAATACTCTCGGCCATCACCGCTTGCAATTCGGTGACCGGAGCCTTTCCACGGTTAGCCCTCGCGAAATCTCGACCTCTTGGCCTCCCACTAGTAGTCTCCACGGGTGGAGTCGGAGCATCATCCTCATCATCATTGTCCGAATCATTCAAATTAATATCGAATGTTCGAGCGGTGGAGTCAAACGACTCGGGATCGGCGGAAGACGACGTCTTGGATTTCTTGCTTTTTCGGGTTTGACGTGTTGTTATATCCGCTTTCGATCTCCACTTCTCGCTTTGGTAGAGAAACGACCAACACCTTTTGAGAGTGAAGTGACCACGCTCCGCTCCATATTCGATCACCGCCCTATCGTAAATGTCGGCGTCGTTCGCACCACTCGGCCAATTTGATCTGGACCGATCATAGTAAGTTGAGAAAGCTTGACATTTTTTGTTTATTTCTCTCCATTTGGACGACAACGAATCCGGGTTTCGGTATTCCCCCTTCCCCATCAAGGTGAAAAACTTGGACCGAATCTCGTCCCAAAATTCTCTCGCATCTTGATTGTTTGCTAAAAAAAAAAGAGACAAAAGTTAGTAAAAAAAAAATTATTTTTTTTTAAAAAATATAACTTTTAGTTAAAAAAAAAACCTTTTGTCGGGTTCTCCGAAGCTTCAATGTAAGCTCGACAAAGAGCGTAACACTCGTCGTCGCTCCAAAATTGTATCTCCTTCGTCGTTCTCGCGTCGGCCTCCTTTTTTTTGTGAGATCGTTTGCTCTTTCCTCTCCTTTGTTTTGGTTGTGATGCACCGACCTCTTGTGTTTCTTGGACGATTTCATCATCCTCATCTTGAAGAGAAAATGGTTGAGATGCTCGAGGGGTTGGAGTTTGTCGCGAGGTTGGAGAAGGTCGTGGGGTTGGAGAAGATTGAAATGGTTGAGGTGGATAACCTCCAAATTGTGGTTGGGAGAATTGGGAAAAACCTTGAGAGTAAAGGTTCATGCTTGAGAATTGGTTCGGGAAAGGTTGAGTGGCGGGGTTCATTGGCGGGTATTGAGGGGGAGGCATGTTCATAAACATTTGCCAAAGGTTTTGATCGGGTTCGTTCTCCCCGGTATTAGGTCGAGAGTTGGGTTGGTTGTTGGGTTGGTTGGGAAACATTTTTAAAAGAAAATAGATGAAGTAGAAGAGAATTGAGTTGGTGTGGTGTGTGAAAGTTTATAAAATATGTGGGGTATTTATAGTGAAAAAGGTGTTTAAATTAAATTTTTAAAAAAAAAAAAAAAGTTAACGGATATATAGCCGTTCAACGGCTAAATTTTTTGACTTTCCTCCTTTTCTCCGGCGTTATCACGCTGACGCCCCGGGCGAATTTGGGCTCCATAACGCCCCATAACGCCCGGGCGTAGTGGGCCGGGGCGTTATATGGGGCGTTATGGGGCGTTATGGAGCCCAAAAACGCCCCACTACGTTTAGCCTAAATTCGTATAAAAAATCCATTACAGCTTTATTACGACTTGCCATCCTCTTTTGATTTATTAATCCATTTGAATCGATCAGATAAATTTGTTAAAAGAGACATTCTAGTTTCATGGTTTTAACTTTTAAACGGGTGTGAAATGTGAATTAACATTGATAATATAATAAATATATAATTTAAATACAAAATCAATAAGCTATTTCAAAAACATCTTAATTATTACAATAGCAAAGCAACACTTTTTAACATCCATTTTTTACATCAAAATACAAAACACACCATATCAACTAATAATTTATATTTTTTTAACGGCAAATATGGATCACTAATGAAGATATTTACATGTATTTTTTTAAGTCATTCATTATACCACAAATAGTAATAGATGATAAAGTGAAGTGAAATATGGTAACCTTCCTCCTTGAAACTCTCTAATATTTGCATCTTCCATAACCTGAAAAAACCAAATTTAGAAACTTAATCAACCAATCATAACCAATTTTAAACAATTTCCATGTTTTTAATTAAGAAAAATATGTGTTGTAATATAAACTTTACTTATTAACATGAGTAATATAAGTCAGATATTCCATACTTGGATTGCTCGAAGTTATGCCTCCGGTTCCTCTAAAGTCACAATCATAGTCATGTTGTCCGGTCGCGTGGTAATACACATTCATCGCATAGGCCGCATGGGCTCGAACCGAGTCGGGATAGAAACACCTCCCGCCCTCGCGTATGGGCTGGCAGTCGAACCCCAACCCGCATACATAGTCAATATTCGTCTGCAAAATCTTCTCACTCGCTCCAACTTTTGGAATACACCATGTTTTTTCGCCATTGGTTCTAGAAACCGGGACAGGTGACCTCTCCGGTACACCTCTGTCCGGGTTCCAATATGACGGTGTAGTTGACCCCACCTGCCATACATATAAACCAAAACCCATATAAACATTTGAACCGAAACACATTAAACTTTTAGACGAATCTTAAAAGTGTTCTCGAAAACATTACATTGTGTCGAAAGATATCAACGTCATAGACGGGTGTCATATCGGGTTTGAAAAGCCCGAAGTTTCGTTCCGAAACCGGGCCGGGTTTTAAATCTTCATTAAAGAGAGCAAAAATATAGGTTTCAAAAGTTCTATTCGGCATGAGCGGCGTCCCCAACCCGGACGTCACATGTTTCATAAGCTTCCCGTTGAACTCCCGGGCACTATCCGCCCCCACCCCGGGCTGACCCGGTTCGCCTTTGGACGGCCACCCGGTCTCCGCAATCACAATCTCCACGTCACCAAACCCCAGCTGCTTCATCGCTGTATACGTGGCATCCAGCTGAGCATCCAACATGTTCGTGTACAGTTCTCTCAGACATTTCGTCGAACACCCCGGGGTTGGGCCTAAACATGGCGTAATTCAGCGTGTCGCCGGAGTACCCGAAGAACGGGTACGGGTTGATCATGAACGGCGACCCCGTGGCCCGTAGAAACCCTAACAGTTGTTTGATTACAGGTGCAAATTCCTGTTTGAATCTCCCAGATGAGGGCGGGGATGAAGACGAAAGTATGCCTAACGAATGTGGCGTGGAGACCTTGATCCGACGGTCGAGGTTTTCTCCGATGAGGGCCACGTGGAGGGTGTGGATGGCGAGGGGGAGGCGGGAGGCGGTTGAACGGTCGGTGGTGGAGAGGACTTCGTTTCCGACGAGGATGCGGACGATGTTGGTGGCGGGGAAGTGGGGGGAGATGTTGGATTGGATCCATTTTTGGGAGAAGTTGAGGTTGGTGAGATCTGGGATGAGGTTGTTGGGGATGGCGACGGTGATTTGGATTCCGGTGTGGGCGAAGGCTTGGAGGATTTGGGGGTTGGTGTCGTAGAGTTTGACGCGGTTGATGGTGGTGGAGTGGAGGAGGAAGTGGGCGACTTGGGGCGGCGGGGGGAGGTTGTCGGCGACGGTGCCGTAGTTTACTCCGATGTTGCCTTCGACTAGTCCTGGTACAAAACAAACTTTTTTGTGACGGGTTAATTTCTTATGATTATATCTTGGTGTTTATCATATTAAAAGTAGGGCTTAATTAAGGTCTATTGAGTTATTGATTTTTCTAACGCATTTTGTAGATGTGTTTCGTTTAGTTTTGTGGTGGTAAAAGCTAACAAGTTAATAAATTATTATTATTTTTTTAAATATTTATTTTAGCTTTTATATATAAAATAACTAAAAAGAGATTATGTATGTATAAGGTTGCGTGAATATAAAATTTATATGAGTGTATTATAGTAATTCTACTATCAAGATGCTAAAAATGCTAAAAGCACTTTAAAAATCCAGAATTTTGTGTGTTTTGAAATAGCGTTTTGATCATTTTCAAAAAGTTTAAATGAAAAACGTTTTTCTCTTACTCAAACACTAAGTTATTTTCAAATGCGATCTCAAACACCGTATAAGTAAACATGATTTTTATTTAGAAATGTTTTTTTATAAGTTATTTTTGCAAATTAATCGTGTTCGTGTTACATTTAATGAAAAGGAACGGTTTTTTTAGAAAGTTAAAAAGTTAACGGTGATATTGAGTTGATAACAGAAAGAGAAAGAGAAAAGGAAATGTTATATTTATATAATGATATCTAATAAATAAAAATTTAAAATGATAACTACAAATAAACATACACACATACATAACAAACAACATACCTTGGATGAGAAATGATATGAGAGCAAGTGTAAATGTTATTGTTTTCTCCATTTGGGGTAAATCAAACCGATAATTAAAAGATGAATGAAGGATTGAAGGGTATGGATTTATAAATTTAAAGGAGATGCTTTTCTTTTTCTTTTGTTTACCAAACATCTATCTTTTCATTTCATAAATTAGATTTTTTTCTCAAAATATGGTATCTATGCTTTCCCCTCATCTTAACTCTTGCACAAATTGCTTCCTCCTTGGGGCTGTGTTTCATTTGTTAAACTTATTTCTTTCGTTTATTTTTTAATGGTAAATTTACACACCCTCTAATTTTATTCTTAAATTTACACTTTTTAATGGCAAATTTGACCCCTTGGTTGCTGCCTTGCTGGGCTATCTGATCTCGATAACATTGTATCAAAGTAGAGTATGTTTACTATTTCGATATATATAACTTTGAATCCGATTAAGTTTTATTCAAAATGATTTGTGTTGGAAAATAATAAAAACATTGATCTCCGTTTTTGAACAAATAATACCAAGGATCTGAACATGTATACCTCCAACAATATTACAACAAAAATTGCCCCCATGTATTTTGAAAATTACAAGATTATACGCCAGGGATCATACAAAAGGCCATAAATCTTCTAATTTCGACATCCGAGTTCGAGTCTTGAATCTTCATTAATAGTTTTATTTACACACAGCTTTTGAAGGTCGATATACCCAATAATCGTGTCCTCAAACACCACATCTTGCAGTTGAGCTTCCTCAAATGTGGAACCCGATAGTACAGTGTTTTTAAATGAAGCTCCTTGAAGGTTAGCCTTCCCAAAGTTGACCCGATCAAGAACTGCATTCGTAAAATCTGTACCTGCATAACCACAATATGCATATTGAGGTCACATGGTTGACATTAGGGTGTAATTAAGTAAAAAAATATGGAAATGGTTAGCTTTGATATTATGATATTTTGTCTGGTAGATAAGGATATTATTCAAGTTTTGAGCAGATATGTCAAATTATCCCTTATTATTATGCAGAACAAAAAGAGTGAAAGGTGTTAGTTACCTATAAAACTAGCTCCAACAGCATATGCTTTGGACATAACAACCTCAGACATATCAGCACCATCAAATTTGGCACCAGACATAAGTGCTGCTGCTAGAGACTTCCCCTTAAGGTTGGTTTTCTCATTAGTGTAATCACAAAAACGGAGATCAATAGCTTTATCATATACACCATTAGCTTGACCTATTGTGTTTCCAACAAATGCCTGTTCACATCGGTTGGGGTCTGTGGACAAAGGAGGCAACCTCTGCAAATCAAATACAAAATTAGGAACGAAATGCGTGTTAAAAGTCTAAGAGGGTGTATTTAATTTGAGTCTTGGAACTTATAATCTTCTTAATCATCCTCCTAATGGACACATGGAAAATTCTATGTAAAAAACTATTTGATATTGGTTTTGCTAAGAAGGAAGAGGTAAACTTGGGTTTTGCTAATTTGCTGCAAGTTTGATGTCAACAGTTTCTTGTATATTTATGTTTTACGTATTATGTAACCGTCAATTTTCGGATAAATTACAGAACTAACATCAGTTTTGAAGTTACAAGTTATTTCCTTTACCGTCAGAACTGAAACCAGACACCTTTTTTTTCTGGATGTGCGAGAATAGCACTCTGTTTTTTATCTCCATGAGCAATTATCAAAGAAAGTAAAAACATTTGTTTAGTCTTTAATGTAGATAAGTTTAAACCTGATTAGCAGCAATTACTGGTGAAGTGGTAGTCAGAGCCCAGACAGCAAGAGCGCCACAAGCTACATTCCTTAGGTCCTTGAATTGACATGAGTTTTCTTTAGAAGTGGAGACATAACTATTTGTATTAGCTGCCACCAGAAGTGAATCCAGAAATTAGAGACTAATTTGTCAGCATTCTACATTGGGCAAACAAAAGGTTTGGAAAGGCAAGAAATATAAATTCAATCAACCAAGAGGCAGGCTTCTCGTTTAGCCCTGGGGAATTTATGTCCGCTGTTCTTTCTATGTGTCTACTTGTGATATGCACTCCAATGCCTTGTTCTTTGTTCAAGTTCTTTTATCTCGCTTCATACTTGCTACTCGCTACCTATTACTTGTCGTTTCTTGTATATTTTTCGGAGCCAGGGGTTTCTCGAGGAGTAGTCTCTCTTTAGTCTTTACCCATGGGATAGAGGTAAGGTTTGCCCTCATCTCACCCTCTTCAGACCCTACTGTTCTAAAGGGATTTTCGCTAGGGATGTTTGTTTAGCCAGGAGGCAGGTTTCTAGGTGTTAAAGTAATAGTTTCTATAATTCTTTAAGTTATATAATGTCTAGCAAACTTGAATAAACCAGCACTAGAGGTCATCAAGCACAATAAACTTGAGAATCTCTACATGATTTTGTTGCTAAAGTAGAAAGCAAGTACTAGAAAACTTGCAAGCTAAGGGTGCGTTTGGTTGTGGAAAACACACCCTGTTTTCCATTTCTATTTTCTAAGAAAATATGAAAAACAGAAAACGCGTTCAAATTGTAGTTTTCCAGAAAAATTTTCCAGGAAAACAGAAAACGGTGTTTTACTGTTTTCTAACTTTTAAACTAAAATTGGAAAACATTTTTTTTTGTTTTCCATTTTCTGTTTTCGTTTTCTAGATTTCTACTTTGGAAAATGGAAAACCATCTTTTGGTTTAGAACGCGTTTTCGAAAATTTCCATGTGTTTTCTAGAGATGGAAAACCCATTTTATTTTCTAGAAAACTGAAAATGGAAAACTGGAAAACCTTTTCCCCAACCAAACGCACCCTAAGATACTAAGATCACTAAATTGTAGATTGTTTTCATTACAACTCAACATAATGAAACTGATTTGGGCTAACAAGGCTCTTCTATAAAAATGACACTTCTGGTATCTTACAAATAATCTAGAAAACTTTTCCAAACTGTATGCCCTATGTAAAATATCAGAAATCTCCGTCGAACAACATATAAAGTTCACACACTTGAACTCAAACAAGTTTCAATCCAAATTCATTTTCATTTAGCATACACACCACAACTTCTATTTCCTTGCAATCTTCCAGACATAATTTCAATTCCAAACCTAGATCTCTCAAATTGCAAAATCTACATTGTTTTGTTGCACAATTAACACCGGTAGTCGAATAAACTGAATCAATTAACAAGCCAAATTACCTAACCGGAAAACGAATAATACGGCAAACTTATATCGACCAAATTAAGGCTACAAGAAAGAGAAAAACAAACCGGAGCAGTTGACGCGGATCGATGAATGAATGCGGGAAGGAACGGGGGGGATACGGCGGCTTTTCTCGACGGGGGAAGAAAACTTGTGCGGAAGAGGTAGGAAAAGTGTCGCCATTTCTGAACGTTCAAATTCGTTGATTCGAGCTCATGTGATCATATCTATCCATTCATCCCCGATCTTTCGGATTATACTCGTATCTTTTTTCTTTTCTTTTTCTGACGTGGCATTTGAGGTCATTATTTTAAAACCAACTTATATATTTTTATTATTTACTTTTCTTTTTTAAGAAAATTGGAATAATATAATTTCAACTTTTACCCATTGGCTTACAATAATCTCATTTTTCAATATAACCTTCACTTAATTATTTAGAATGGTCTCACCGTTAAAAAAACTAACGTCGTTAGTTTTTAATCTGAGTTAACGTTGACGTGGCTATAACATGTATTTTTTACTCAGCTTAAAAAAATACTCTTTTACTTACTTTTACACCATTTATCATTGAGGGACTTGGACCCAAACTTTAGATAGAGACATCCGGATATCATTATACTTTTGATTTGATAATTTGGTTATAGGATACGGTATCCACCTAGGGATGAGCAAATGTGTATATACATGACCCGACATTTAAAAGGAAATTCTACATATAAATATCAGGTATCGGTCTGAGTCAATGTCGGTTATTTGGTCTTCGGTCATATACAAGACAGATCCTTCTTTGCACCACGTTCGAGCTTTTAAGGTGAATTTAACTTGAATCCTCCATTTTTCACTATTATGTTCACCAACTGAATCCCGTATCAATGATTTGTGTGATTTCAGCTTCAAAGGTAAATCGCTTTTACATTTTATAGCATATTCTTTTGAAATATATTGTAGAAATTTAGATGTTATGAATTTGAGATGAAATAAGAAACTAATAAATCATGAAGTCCTTCATCTTTTATATTCAACCACAACCATCCGCTAATTGATCTACATCAGGATTCCTTTGACTTGGTCTGAGTATAAACTAATAAATCATGGAGGCCTTCATCTTTTATATTCACTCGCTAATCGATATTCACATCTCGATTCCTTTACTTGGTTCGAGCTGTTCGAAAATTTACAGACAAGAAAATTAAAAGGATTAAAAAGAGTAACATAAACGAACGAAATAAACCCTAAGTAGTATATTATATCTTACATGTTTCAAGATCGTCAAAAGCTATCAAATCTACATACTTGTTTATTCCTTTTCTCGACTTACGAATCCAATCATGCGTGCATATTAATGCCCCGACAACAAGAGTGGACAAAGAGCTTCCGTATGTGTCCACAACTCTTCCACCCGTACTAAAAGCGGATTATTAAGCAACACTGAAAATCAGAGTAGCCAATATAATAAAAAGAAGAAAAAATTAAAATTAAGATATGGTTATATTAATTATATAAATATTGAATCTTAAAAATTATCATACCTTTTGCCATTTCGATACAATCGGGTATCTGGACAATGATGATTTCCACCATCTTAAGATATCAAATCCTTTAGTCTAGTCCTCTTCCTCATCATAGAGGTACTTATGAAGTTTCGATTTAGTTTTATAGGAGCTCGAACCACCAGCAGAGTTGAACTTGGCCACAAATTCGTCTTCTCTGTTTGAAGAAACTTGAACACTGTTTTCAGAATTGTTAAAAACTATTTGTACTCCTCATGTAATAATCTATAACTCACACTCATTAAATACAATCTCCAATGAATGCAGATGTCACTGGGCTAACAATTGCTTTTAGAGTTTATCATTTAGAGTTTATCAATGTTTCTTCTCCTCTATTTATTTAATTTTTTTTTGCCATAAATATTTATTTATAAACAAAATAAAACCGTGCTTTCTATCTATGATCTATTATCGTTGCAAAGTATAAGAACTTATTCTCAAAATTTATTAGCCCCCCAATACTTATCAAATTTATCCCCAATCATATTACCAATAAGTTTAGGAATTATATTAGCGGATCTCTTCATCTCCTTAATTCGATTATCTATCGATTGCCATTTCTCTGAAGATTTGATTAATATTCGCATATGTCAAAGCAAAAACATACGTTGTCTCTTGCGCTTAAACATCTCTAAAACTTTTGTCAACTCTCTAGCAGTATGCCATACCTTAGTCCTTGGAATGTCATTATTCAACTTTTTTGCATCTCGTACGTTGAGTTCCATCTTGTCATGCAATCAAAACATAACAGTTTGTTGCTAGCAATCTTCTCATTCTTAGCATGCTACTAAAAATTCTCTAACCTCTTATGAGACATTCTGATATATAGAATGATATTTTGTGTACGGTTAATCGAGATGTCCTTATAACTTAATCCTTTTTTCACAACAAGATTAATAATGTGGGACATACAACAAACATGTAAGCAACACCCATTACATAATTGTTTGGTAACTTATTATGAAGAAAGAAAATTGCAGTGACATTAGAGGATGCATTATCACCGGTAATTATTAAAACATTAGTAATGTTCCATTCCTTTAAAAAAAGTAGCAAGATTTTACCAATCTCCTCTCCTTTATGGCTATATATCGGCTTAAAGTTGATGATCGTTTTGTGTAAATCCCAGTTGTCATCGATAAAATGTAAAGTGAAATACATGTAGCTGACCATGTGAATTGTTGGCTCGTATTAGGATTTGCAAAAAAAAAAAAAAATCAACACCACCTTCTCCTTCAAAAAGTTTCCCCACAATCCCTAAAAACCATATGCCTACTTGAAATCTTAAAATTTGAATACAATGTTTTCATAAGTCTCTTAAACCCTTTTCATGCTCTACTGAAGGAAAATGTAGTTCGTCTACAATATCATCTCAGTAATGGCTTTGCGACTATTTTCTAAACATAATTTCCAGATTTTGATTTCAATAGGTCCAACCTCATCGCCATCTTTTTTTAACAAAAGTTTGTGTATAGATTTTTTTGAAAGAGAAGGCGGTTTTGAAATCGTTTTTCCATTAATACTAACACGGAGCTTGTCTAACCACTGATACGTGGACATGAATTCAGAGGGTTAACTACATGTGTGCATTACACATCTTATCGATGACAACTGGGTTTTACACAAAAGAATCATCAACTTTAAGCCAACATATATCCATAAAAGAGAGGAGATTGGTAAACTCTTGCTAGAGTGCTTAAAGAAAAAATGTGACATTGCTAATGTTTTAACAATTATCACCGATAATGCATCCTCTAATGACACTGCAATTTCCTTTTTTCAAATTAAGTTACCAAACTAATTATGTGATGGGTGCTACTTACATGTACATTGTATGGCCCACATTATCAATCTTATTGTGAAAGATGGATTAAGTAATAAAAAATAAGGACACCTCGATCAACCATATACGAAATATTATTCGGTATATTATAATGTCTCCTAAAAGGTTACAAATTTTAAAGCGGTGTGCTAAGAATGAGAAGATTTCTAGCAACACCTTGTTATGTTTAATTGTTCGACAAGATGGAACTCAACATATGAGATGTTAATTGTTAAAAAGTTTGACAACGCCTTTGACTCGTATGATTCATAAGGCTTTAACCATACCAAAGAGCTAAATAATGACATCCCCAGAACTACGGATTGGCATTTTGTAAGAGACTTGGCAAAGGTTATAAGATGTTTAAGCACAAGACAACGTATGCTAGTGCTTCGACATATGTGAATGTTAATCAGCTCTTCAGAGAAGTTATGGCAATCGATAATTAGATTAAGGAGATGTAAAGATCCGCTAATATAATCCCTAAACTTATGGGTAATATGATGAAGGATATATTTTATAAGTATTGAGGAGGGGGGAGGGTGAGGGTGGGGGTGGGGGGGGGGGGTAGCAAATTTGAGAATAAGTTTCTATACTTTGTAACGATATTAGATAGAAAACACGTATGATTTATTTTGTTTATAAAGACTATTTATGGCTGAAAAAGTGAGGAAAAAGAAGACATTGATAAAAAGGTGAAAGCAATTGTTAGCCCAATCACATGTGCATTTGAGATTGTATTTCAAGAGTATGAGTTAGATTATGACATGGGAGTACAAGTAATTCTTCAAAGTTGAAAAAAGTGTTCAAGTTTCTTTGGATGGAGAAGACGACTTTGTGGCCAAGTTCAAATCTTGTTGTGGTTCGAGCTCCTATAAAACTAAATCAGAACTTCAAAAGTACCTCGGGGATGAGGATGAAGAGTAGACTAAGGTATTTGATATCTTAAAATGGTGGAAATCATCTTCATCTAGATACCCGATTGTATCAATATGGCAAAAGGTATGATTACTTTCAATATTTATATAATTATATATTGCCATATTCTAATCTTAATTTTCTTTCTTCTAAATATATTGGCTATTCGGATTTCCAGTGTTGCTTCGGAATCAACTTTCAGTACGGGTGAAAGAGTTATGGACACATACATAAGCTCTTTGTCCGCTCCTGTTATCGAGGCATTAATACACACACAAGATTGGATTCATAAGTCGAGGAAATTAATAAACGAGTACGTAGATTCGACAGATTTTGACAATCTTGAAAAATGTAAGATTTATTATATTACTCGTGTTTATTTTGTTCGTTTATGTTACTCTTTTTGATCATTTTATTTTCTTATCAAAGATTTCCTATTGGCCCAAACCAAGTCAAAAGAATCACGAGGTGGAGATGATTAGCGGGTGAATATGAAAGATGAAGGACTTCATGATTTATCCGTTTATTTCTATCGTCCTGTTGAACTGGTTTTTTATACGTACTTTTAACATTGTTCTGATTGTTGGTTTATTTGTTGACTATTGGTTTGACATAAAAA
>JBCNJP010011360.1:0-16940 GCA_039602395.1 Deinandra increscens subsp. villosa
TGTGAGAATACGTGTTTGAATAGTTAAACATGTGAAAAATAAAGGGTTATTGGATTTAAATAATCCCAACTATCATCAATTGGCCGATAATAATCCCAACTGAGTAAATGTTTTCTAACGGGTCTAACTTTCACACTGTTTTCCTCTAGCAGTCCCAAACTAACAGAAAGGTAACGACGTTAACTTTAGATGACGTGGCACGTCTAGGTGGCGGTCGAGGTGGCATTTTAATCTGATGTGGCATTCTAAAACCTAACCCCATCCACCCAAGCCACCACCAGATCTCAGCTTCAACTTCCACCACCACCACCATCATCACCCTTCACCAGATCTCATCTTCAACCCCCACCACCACCACCACCCTTCCTCTCCGACCCTACCACCACCCTCACTTGTGACCTCCGCCACCACCATCACCATTGTCGTTTTTCCCCACCGCTCCACCATCACCACTCAAAACCCCCTTCGTTTTCCCCCACCTCTGCCACCACCATCGAACCTTCAAACTTTCACCGAAAGCATATGAATATGGATCTTGTTTCAATCGCCTCTCGATTTCGAGCGCGGTGGTGTGTTAAATTTTAGAGTAAATTACGGTTTTCGTCCCTGTGGTTTGCACGTTTTTCACCTATAGTCCTTAAACTTCGTTTATTACGGCTTTGGTCCCTAACCTTTTCCGGCTCGTTACGGCTTTGGTCCCTAAGGCTAACGAATGTTAAAAAGTTCTGTTAAACTTTTAGAAATGACGCTTTTACCCTTTCACTAAAAAACAAGAAGAAAAAAAGAAAAATAATAAAGACTAAATTACACTTTTGCTCCTTGACCATCCCTTTTTTGAAATCACCTGCGAACTGAACTAGAGTAAATTACACGTTTTACCTCTCTCCACTCTCTTGTCTGGATTGAACCACCTGCGGCAGCGACTCCGGTTAACCATCTGATCAACGGCAAACTTCGAAAGGCGACCCTCCCAAACTCCTCTCCTTCTCTGCCACTTAACCGTCGACCCTACCCCTTCTTCACTGTCGTTCACCCGGCAACCCAACCAGCGGCGATCCTTCCGCGTACCTGAAGCCAACAACCGACTCCGACGAGCTCGACCTTCGATCCAACTCAAGCCTTCACCATCGCAAAATCCGTCGGCGGCAACTCGGCAAGCCCCTACCATGGACACCACTTTTCTTCCATGTCAAAACCACATAATTCTAGTCATTGCATTTTAAGATTGGTTATTGCAATTATCATCAGTAGATATGATAGGTATAACTGATAACTGGAGGAAAATACATTTACACGATTGTATTATGTTGGATATATGTGTAAGTATATACATATATATATTCTAATGGCTTAAATATATGTGAAATATTCATTTGATGAATATATATGTGAGAATACGTGTTAGAATAGTTAAACATGTGAAAAATAAATAATAACGTATCCTTACGTTAAACGGATGGTTAAAAATGAATAAATACATAACGTATACGAGTATTATACGTATTTATATGTATTTATATGAACCCAAGGCTTAGGAGTTATTATATATACATCCTAAAGTGAATCGGAACATATATATATATATATATATACGAATATATATAAATATTATCATACGTATCCCGAGCCCTAAAACTATTAGAATTATGTCCCATAATGTTTTGGTACATAAAATGATAAAGAAATAAAAGTATGAGGGCTAAAGCGCAAAATAGTGAAAGATATATATATATATATATATATATATATATATATATAAAGAAATATATATACGTATGTATACGCATATCATCAAGCATGTCCCGAGCCTTAGAAACATTTATAAATATGCCCCATAATGTTTTAAAGCATAAAATAACAGTTTGGTAGAAGTCTGGGGAGATGAAATGTGAATTAAAAGCACAGGGACCTAAACTGTCATTCTATGAAAGTATATCGCGGGTCGGGAAGCTCTCTAGAGTAGACGTCACGGTGACCCGTTTTTGGTCGCAGAAAACGCCACGACTCAGCTTGCAACTCATGTTTAATCCACATACGTGTCGAATTAGCTCGATTACTCATCAGTATACGTGTCTAGAGATTAGGGCGACCAGATTCAGTATAAATACGGGTCCAATACTTCCATAACAATTCGCGAATTTCACAGATTTACACCCAAAAAACACTCTTTCTAACCGTGATCTTCTTCGGCTCATTTCTCTCAAACGGTGAAGGATTTTGATCTGAATTTCTGTAGTCAAGCTTCTTTTGGTATGATCTAAAATAAACTATCTCAGTTTTTGATAATATTGCTTCTAAGTATGAATTTTAAAAATGCATAAAAATTAGGGTTCTTGAGCTTGTTTTACCGAAATTGGGTAATTGGGTTGGAATTAGGTTCTGAATTTTTATAGATAATCCTAAAATAATGTGTTTTAAGAAAGCCCTAAGTTTATTTAACAATTGGAAAGGTTTGGTAAAGGTTTTGTTAACGGTCAAAATTAGGGTTTTCATAACGTTGTTCTGCCCAAATTAAGTAAACAGAACTGAATTAAGCTTTGATATTTTAAAGCATATTATAAAATTTTATAATGGATAATAACCTAAGACGGTTTTGAATAAAATGAGTTTTGGTCAAGAAATGAGAAAAACAAGAGAGGGTTTCGAAAAAAGAGAAATTAATATAAAATAATCCGGAGGGTATGGGGACTTGATTTTTGGTATGGCAACATGTTCTTAAATTAATAAGTATATATGAAGTTAAAATGGATAAATATTAAAGTATTGAATATACCGAGTTAATCAGATATTTAGAAGTTCGTGCGGATCGGAAGGGTCAGCACCTGTACACTGGGGTTTCTGGCAAAGCGGGGGTGTCGCATAAATCCCAACTGGGAACTGGCATACCTCACTGGGCGATCCCGGAGTGAGTGTTTACTTATAGGAATGCGCGTCTTCGTATTATCATTAAAAGAAAAGGATAAGTGCCTAAAGGGCATTTTGGTCATTTTAACCTTAACTTAATAATTAAATACTATTAAGATAATAAGATGTTAAAATAAACATAGGAAGTGTTTATTTTATTAAACTTTGAGTTAACACCATACAACACCCAATTAGTTTTAATTGGAAGACATAGCGGAGATTTTGCCTGAATTAACTGTCTAAGGGAATAAGGTGAGTTCTATGAGCCCACTCTTTAAATGTTTTAAATGTTTTAAATATTTTCGGGCTGATATACATATAAATGTTATGAAAATATCTTCAAATAGTTTATAACTAAAAATTACATGTTTTAACTGATAGAATTGTTAAAAGGTTTTTGACTGATATATACGTGGAAGGTTGTGAAAATGATTATTGATGAAATATTTTATAAGTATTAAACTGCTAAATGGCTGTTGATTTGAAATATACGTGAAAATGTTGTAATAGTGTTTACGAGTGAAATGTCCTAAACTGTTTAAGTTGCTAAACTACTTTAGGAATGATATACATGGGAAATGTTAAGGAAATACGTTAAAATGCCTTTTACATGTTTTGTGTCGATGCACATACGTGAAATGTCTTAAGGCCTATAATTGTTATAAATGATGATGACCTGTTATAGACTATGTTCGGGAAGGTTATAATAAACGGGTAATGTGAAGGATGAAACTTTTATATAAAGTTTTGAGAAATGGAAAATGTGAATGTTTGGACTATGCTTATGTATGTGAATAAGTGTCGGGTAAATATGATCTTATTAACCTTGTTGTGATTGTAAGATGTACTCTATACTGGGATGACTCTATATCATATCCGTTTGTATTAAGGTGTGGTGGATACGATGCGGTACTTCCTATATATAAACACCCGTAACACAATAGGAAATGTTATAGAATCAGTCCAGTGTAGGTTTCACTGAAGTTTAACTAGTCCCATAACATTATATTTATGAAACGCTTATTTTCATATATGGGTGATAGACTGGTGTTTAAAAGGTTACGAGTCCAAATACATGGGTTATTAAATGGACTTTTGAAAAGGTTGTAAAGGTTTAATCTAAGCGGAGATTGTCTATGTAAGAAGGAAGACTGTGGTTGTACAACTAGAAGCGGGGGACGATGGTTCTCCGGGGTAGCGACGGCTGCTCTATGACTGATATTCGGGTGGCAACGGTTACCCGAGGAACTAACCGTGGTTCCAATAGACAAAGCTTAGTAAGTAAATGAATGACTGCTTATAATATTTCGTATAACTCTTTTATGTTTTATACCTAATGATTATTTGCACAAGATAGGGTCTAGGGGACCCAAAGTACTTTGAGTACTAAACGGTCTTTTATATGATTTAAAGGTTACGTTTTGGAATAATAATGTTATGTTTATAACTGATAAATGGTTAAATGGTTAAATGAATAAATGTTTGGAAAATTGGATTTAAATAATCTCAACTTTTAAGAGTTGGCCAGCAATAATCCCACATTCAAAAATCACTCCCACTGGTCCCAACTTTCACCCTATTTACTGATATTGGTCCCACCATTAAAAAAACTTAACACCGTTAGTTTTTTAATGACGTGGCAGCTGATGTATTATTTATTTTTTTATTTTTTTAATCCACCTGGCACCCCCATCTCATTTCCCCCTTTTCACTTTATTCCTAAAATTCTAAGATGCTAAATCCCTCACGAGTTTGTTCATCTCCAATGCTCAAAATTTGATCAGAATACTCGTTGGATTCTCCTACCAAGATGGGGATGATGTTTCCGTGCTCAAAATATTTGATGAGAATATTCGCCGGTCGTCGGAAATGGGGTGAAGTTTCCGGCGGTTCTTCCATGCCAAGATGTTAATCCGGCGACTCTTCTTCGCTTGATGATCGCTCTCTCTCTCTCAATCTGTAATCAGTTACCAGTCAGAATTTTACGCCACGCAACGACGGAACGCGCGTGAATCGATTAGCCAGGTTTCAATTCTCTCCATGTTTTTCACCGAAATCATGGAGCGAGGCGTAAACCGATTTCGCCGTGCTCTGTTTTTCCGAACTTTATATGTCGTTGCAGAAGATGATATATCTGCTTGAAATCTCAAATCGTAGCCACGCAGTTTCTGTCGCTGATTCGCGCAATTGCGACGACGCTTGATATCCATCCTTTGAATTCGATTGAAGTTTCGCGTGAAATCAAGGAATTGATAGAGATGATTTTGAAGCAAGCGAGTAAGGCGAAAATGGAGGTCGATCCAGATGATGATTAAATCCTAATTTGTTTAAATCCGAAGGATTTCCTATGCCCGATTTCTTTCGAATTGATAACCAATCCGATGACTTTCCACCGGCCAGACTTACATAGGGTTTCAATTCAAAGGGGAAATGGGAGGGTGCCAGGTGGATTAAAAAAATAAATAAATAAATAACACATCAGCTGCCACGTCATTAAAAAAACTAACGGTGTTAATTTTTTTAACGGCGGGACCAATATCAGTAAATAGGGTGAAAGTTGGGACCAGTGGGAGTGATTTTTGAATGTGGGATTATTGCTGGCCAACCCTTAAAAGTTAGGATTATTTAAATCCAATTTTCCTAAATGTTTTGGTATAACTCTGTTATGTCTTATACCCGATAAATGTTTAAAGGTTATATTTTGGTATATTGCTCATACCTGATAGATGTTTAAAAAATAATGGTTTTAAAGTTACAGTATAATTCTGTTATGTTTTATACTTGATAAATATTTGACAAAAGGGGTCCGTTAGGCCCAAGCGTTGGAATACACTTTCGAGGCAAAGGTAACACTTTTTGAAAAATGTAGAACTCACTAGCGTAAGCTGACCTTTCCAAAAATATATGTATGTCAGGTAGGGGTGTTAATCGGGTTAACCCGTTCGGGTTTCGGGTTATTAGGGTCGGGTTAGTCGGGTTTTTATAAAAAAAAAATCTCACCCACAACCCGACCCTATTAAGGTTCGGATTAGTCGGGTTCGGGTTAATCGGGTTTCGGGTTAGAAGGGTCGGGCTACTCGGGTTAGTCGGGTACTAAATACAATCAGTTGATAGACTAGAGCACGTAGGCAAATATTAAGAAAAATGCAAATCCTTCCACTTATATGCTCAAAAGTAAATAAGAAGCAATATTAGCGGTGGAGCATCTCATTGAATATATTAAGCAATTAACTCCATTGCATCATTTTAATTGATCTTGTACAAACAAAGTGAACTGAAATAAAATTAACCTCTGAATGAGTTGGTAAAACAAATACGCTTCATTAGACTAAAAAAAACAAAAACAAATAAACTTTATTTAGTAATAATAAAGCAAAAGAAAAACAACACTAAGGTTAGAAAGCAACATATCAATTTTCGATACCGTGACTATTTTACTTTATGCCTTCATGGCATCATTAGATCACATTCATGGTATGGGTGCAAAAGCTTCATGTAAATAATATATCACGTAGGGTTAAAAATTTAATTTTTGTATTAAAAAACAATAGTAAACTTGGTTATAAAGTTTAGGTCTAAATTAACCTTATTTATAAAATATGCCAACCTTATCATTATTCGGGTTATTCGGGTTAACCCGTAACCCGAAATATTTTTAAAAACTTACCCGAGACCCGACCCTAACAACAGTTCGGGTTTGTCGGGTTAACCCGATTAACCTTTCTAGACCCTATTAGACCCGACCCTAGTTAACTTATTCGGGTTCGGGTTGGGTCGGGTTAATCGGGTTCGGGTATTTTCGAAACCCCTAATGTCAGGTGATGACGATGTTTAAGGTAGCAAAGAAAGGGTTTTGGTAAGGATAGACTAGGTGGGCAAACTATCAGGAAAGGACTCGGTAATAGACTGGCAATAGACATTGATAAGATCTAGTTGTTAATTATGTTGTATCTTCCATACTGTTGTACTTGGCATATATATATATATATATATATATATATATAAATGAAAAGTTTTAATTTCCGCTGCTTAGTTATTTCTGTTGTACCATGTGTTCATGAGTAAATCCGATTAGTGACCCCTTCTGGAGCCAAGTCTGGGAGTGGGCGTCACATAAAATCCTAATTAATATTAACGACCTCACTCAGCTATGACAATTCTGATGGAACCGGGATCTTAACACACAACCTATAGAAACTCTACGAGCCCCCCCCAATCACTTTCCGGATGTTACTGATAGAATACTTAAAGACTGGAATACGCTTACCGGTTTGATTAGTTCACCTTTTGAGTTCTTCCTAACTGACAACTCTAACGCTCGAACAAATGGTTCACCTTTTGAGTTCTTCCTAATTCACTTAATCCTAACCACCTCCGAAACAATCGCAGGCGCCTTAAGATAAGCGGAGGTACCTCTAATTAATGCAACTGACACGATAACGGACTAGCTAAATTCCTAAGGCATTTTCTTTTGAGACAATGTTATCCTAGTCATTAACCAACCCGACTACCCGACAATCTATTACCTTTTAAGTCTCTAGATAGGCAGAATATTAAATTCACGATGATAACTATCAACTAATTCTATGATTACTAATCCTGGTAAATCATAATCAATAGTAAGCATGAAACTAACTATCAAATTACCTAACTCAAACCGAAAGACATTCGCAAGCTAGATAAAAATGAACTAACAATTAAAATCATAACTATAATACGCACTTGCATCAATCACAAATAATTAGCGGAATTTAATAGAGTGTCAAACCATACAAAAGATTGTCATAAAACCAAGTAAAATAACTAATATTAAAAAGTCATCATATAGCTTAGGTGGTACTAAAGTGCTTAGCCAACAATCATGTTCAAAAACATCACATCCATAGTAATAATTGTATATATATACAATAGACAAGTAAACTTATGACTTCGTGCCATTCGGATCCGGATCCGGATCCGGGTCTGCCCACCAAGAAAACTCACGCCGGCACACATCTATTCCTTCTCCCACTCGACAACTCACGGCGGCACACATCTATTCATTCTCCCAATCGGCGGCCAACGACCGTCCCCCCATCACGGCCGGCGGACCCAGCCCTCTTCCGGCCAACATGCGACAGCGACGAACGGATGACTTTTGCTCCACATTTTGGTATCTTCAATCTCCCAAGAAATCATGTCGATTTTGTACCTGCGGTTGTTGCTGCCCTATTTAGGTCGCAACTCAGCCTCCGTCCTTCCACCATACTTCTTCGCTTCCTTTCCATTATCGAGTTCCCTTCGATTCTAGCATACAGGTTAAAATCGTGTAAGCTTCTCAACCTTTTGATTGCTGCTGCTTTGCTTTAACAATGAGTGCTGGTGGGTCAATTTGTGTTTCGATTGTTGTTGTTTTTGGTTTTCAACTAATTTTTGTTTGCTCGCGCTTGCATTTATTCCTTTCTTTGGTTTCGGATTTATGTTTGAAGGCACGATTTAGTTCCTTCTCTAAGAAACCTATCTTGGCCTGGATTTGAGGAATTATGGGTTGGAGGAACACCCTCTTTGGGGTTTTCTTGGCAACTTTGAGTCCCATATGTTGTCTTTTGTTTCCCACTCATAATCAGGCAATTAACAATGATAGAGATCGATTTAGGCGAGATTAGCGTGCTTGATTTCAATCTTTCACCATCTCTGATCAAGTAAAGAATAAAAACCCAAAAAAGATTCAAATCAGATTTTAAAATCTTCGATCAGTTTGATTAGTTTGCTCATTTAAATCTTTTTTTAAATTTAAACAGTTAATAATAAGAAGGAAAGCAAGTACATATGTATGACTTATTCTCTCAAATTACCAAATAGTTTGTTCGAGCCCTTTATATGTCCTTTGTATGTTTAGTTGAATGTTAAATTTCAATTCTTTTGTATATGATCTCAGCTTATTTTTCCAACTTCTTATTTGTTTGCAGGTTGTGGTGTTTGTCTTTGCAGTTCTTGGTCTGAAGGTACATTATTTTTTAATTTATTTTTGTTTTCTACATTATTGAAATTCATTGTTGCTTACCACTTAAACGGGTATGATATGGTTAAATTGTTTGACTATTCTATTGCTTTAACAACCATTGATAAAGTTGGTCCAAACACCCAATTAACTGTTTTACTTATTCCATAAATTAACCACTGTTGTTGTATGGAGTTCTAGCTGCAGTTAGGTCTTGATCCGTATATCATAGGTTCACGGTTACTATCCGTTTTGCAATTTCTATATGCTAGGTAATCAAAAGTTTCTTGACAGTTTTATTTGAGATGATTTCTACTTTATAATGGTTCATTTTTCTATAGCGGTATATTTGTAAGACTTTGGTGATTCATGTTAAAGGCTTCCCTTTATTTTCTGTATATGATTTAAACTAATTCCTTCAATTCCTTATTCCATTGACACCTAACTTCCGCGTTCTTGCAGGTGTGATATCCAACTGTTTTGAAGGTAGCCTATTAGTTATTTTCTTTTTAAAAAAAAATTGATTGCAATCTTTTATCTTATTTGTATGGATGCTCTTATCTTTGGTTTATTTGAGCGTTGTCTTTTATGTGCCACTGCTACCTGTCTTGAATGTATTATTCCTTTCCTTTGCCTAAGTGTACATTGTTAAAGTTTTCCTCTTTCTATTTCTTAATAAAAAGTATTCAGCTACATACTTCTGTGATGATTTCAATAACATTTTATTAATAAAACTCCTTCTAATAGATGACTATGAGATGTTTTTTATGTATGCTTATAGTTTTGTTTGTCCATTATTTTTTAATATATGTTTCCTTTCAGCTTATGGTTTAAGCATTTTGGAATGTTAACATATGATATTTATGTGTTGGGGTGCCTATTCCGACCTCTTATCTTACAAATACAGGTAAACCTATTGTTATAGATCTATGGTTTGCTTTGAGCATTATGCTTATAGATCTATGGTTTGCTTTGTAGCCATCTGATACAAAACCTTATGAAATTGATGCAAATGAAATAAAAAAATATCATATACCTACTAATAGATCAGGTCATCTTGAAACTATGCAATGACTTAAGTTTTTAATGGAGTTTGGCAGATTCTGAAGACAACATGTGTTAACTTGCAAACCCATCTGCAGCCATGGTTGGTTGGCCTTTTACTCCAATAGTTGCTGGTTCATATTCAAAGGCGTTTTGGTATGTTCACAAATTATGACATTCAATGTGTTATTTTCTACATTTACTCATGTTATTACAAGTGATTTAATGTGTGGTTTAAAATTGTTGTTTGTGATGAGGAAGAACGTTTCTTATTGTGTTCAACTGTTATAAGCTTCCCTTTCTCTTTTTTATCTGCTGAATTCAAAATTAGGTTCGATGAAAAGTAATGATTGGTGTTGGATTTAATCATTTCCGTCTCTTATGCCAAAAAACATGAATGATTCTTAGGCTTTCCTTTCTTGGCCATGAGTGTGTAGACCGAGTATATCATACCCTATGCAAATGTATAAAAACTTATGACATCTCGATAAGATCGGTGCGTCCAGTAAATAAGTTTTTACAAGATTTAGATATGTTTATGTATCACTGGTATTTGTTAGTTTTTATAAGACTTGAATATGTTTATGTATCATTGGACTTGAACTCCTGCTAATAAGTTTTTGTAGGATCTAAACCCGTTTATGTATGAATAGATTTGGATTAAAAAAAAAAGTATTCATGCCAAATCTCCAATGAATGCAAAAAAAAAAAAAAAAAAAATTGTGGTTCTGTTTGTTTAGCTTATGAAGATGCCATGCATTATGATTTATTGTTGTTCTGCAGATATTGCTCAAGTTGATATTGTGCTTTTTGACGCTTTTTGAGTGGTATATTAGCGGTTTTGTTGTTAGTCACAACATGTTTTTGACACTTTATTTGATTTCTTATATTTGAATATTTTGGGTCATGTTACCAAATGGGCGTGAATAGATAAACATGTCCTAAACTTGGACTAGACTGGGCAAAATGATAGGCTAAATTGATGTCACCATCTATATATATAATGAGGCATTCATATGTATGTATCATGAGAAAAGGCTTAAACAACTTTGGAACTTTGGTTCAAAGTTGGTACATATGGATGACCATTCTTATCCACAGCAGCCTTGGTCTTGGCCCTATTTAGACAAACACATGGAATTGTGAGCTGATTGACGTCCGATTCAAAACATAAAACTAACACATGGTGAGAAAACGGTGAGGCCGCCGCAACGCGCGGCGGGTCACACAAGTAAACATTTTTATTTGTGCAGGTATATCTTACATCTTCTTAAGAAACTGATATCTTCTTTGTTTTATTAACACGTTTGTTATACTTTCTTGAGTTACCGCAGCAACGCGCGGTCGATCTCTAGTTATAAACATTGTATGAATAAAAATTAAAACTATAAAATAATGTTCAAGAATTAAAACTATTAACCCGGCTGGCTTTCGAACACTTGGTTTACTTCTCCGTCTGAAGATTGAATGCTTCTATTCGTGTGCTTCTTTGTTGCCTTCGAATTCCTCCTGATGTTGCTGCCGTCCGAAAGTTGTTGTTAGAACCCCAAATTCGTCCGTCAAGAATTTTCTTTTTTTTTCGAACTCCTCTAAGAAAGTAAAAAAAAAAATAACGTGAAGCCCCTAATAAACCGACAAATTAGTCGGTTTTAGACCGACTCAATTTCGTCCCTTACTGAATTTCTGACTCAAAATTTCATCTAGCATGAATTTTACATATATTTTCACTTTAGCCCCTGATATTCTTGTAAATTCTACACCGATCCTCCATCTTAGTTATGTATTCGTTTCAGCCCTCGATCTTTCATTAGTAACTCTTTAAACCCTTCATCTAATGTAATGTCATACCATCCACCTTGGACTCGTACGTCAACCTACAACCAAATATATTAAACAATTTTTAGCACATTGACACAAATAAATGCACGACTCAAATAGTTATCTAAACTCACACCAAAATATACAAAAATGACTCAATACCACGCTGAGACTCAAATACTAAAAAATAGATAAAAACTAAATAAAAATGACTCAAACCCGACTCAAATATTACACAATTTACACGGGAAAACAGGATGTGTTTACAACGCATCAGTCATGTATCAAAGTGTGTTGAAGAATGGAGATTACACTACTAACAAACTGAGGCACGAACCGTGAGTTCATGACTAACGAACTGTCAGTTCGTTAGTGCTCGAGTTCGTGAATAGCATACATAGTATAAATACTTGTTTGTGTTGAATCTTATGTATGTATCTGAGAGAGTTAGGTGTCTATGTGTGTGTTTCTGATGTGAATTCTCTATGCGTGTCTTTGTGTTTACAGATTGTATTGTTGTTCTTTGTGATCAATAAAAGAATTGTTTAATTACATCTTGTATATGAAATTTGCTAGCTCGAGTAGATTATCCATCCGCTCACGCTTTTTCAAGTACAATTTTATACACGAAACCATAAGAATATTTAATCGATCTTTTAGTGATGATAACTCCAAGAGAATGTGCCAAGTTTTTTATCCAATTTATCAATTCTTAATGGTACGCGAACACCTGAAAATGAATATTATTGTGTACTTTATTGAAACTTAAAAGAATATGAAATTTGATGCATATGAATTTAATAGTGGATATTGTACCTGATCAGTAGCAAATTGTAGTGTAGTCATATTAATTTCGTCACACCCCATTGAATAATTTCGTAAAAAGTCAGACATCTGTCCATATAAAAATCATATTTATTAGGAACTAAAATATTACATTAATTTCTAGGAACTACAAGTGAAGATGGACTAGTTAAAGGGTTGTTTGATAGTCTCTTAATGTCTCTTAATGGTTATTAAAATGCTATCTTTTAATGGTGTAATGTCTCTTAACCATTAAGAGGTTTAAAAGTTTCTGAATGGTTAAGATGTAACATTTTAATGTTAAACCTTCTCAAGTTATATTCTTCTCTTTTCTTCTTGATATGACATCATTAAGAGGTAGCCTCTAAATGACCATCAAGATGCTACAAAATAGGCCCTAAGTGGGCTTAAAAGATATCTTGGTGGAGGAAGGATTCAGAGGTTCAAGTGAATAAAGGGTTTAGAACATGAGCGGGGATTTTAGCGGCTGAAGGAGCAGCCCTTGGCTGCCATGGCTGCTACTACACACATAAATCAGCTTCCAGCCGCCCCCTCCCTCCCTCTCAACTTCGCTCATTTCCCTCCCTCACTCCCTCTCAAGCTTTCACCACCCCCCCCCCCCCCCCCCCCCCCCCAAATAGATTTTAGGTTGAAAATGTTAAATATTTAAGTTGGAAGAAATTAAGCACCTGAAAGAGATTCTTCCTCCCAAAATCTACCAACAACAAAAAGATCAATTTTTATAAAGATTTCAGGTTGTAAGAACTTAGGATTTCAGTTTGAAAAGATCATATAGTATATTTTTTAAGCATTGGTTGGTTGGTTAAATATTTAATTGCACTCTCAACTGCAAATATTTAAAATAATAGAGTCCTACATATATTGTGTTCTTTCAAAATTGTAATTAAGTTCCTCTCCCTCTTTTTGCAAAAACAAAGCTGATAAATTCCAAAAAAAAATTAGTCGAACATCTTGGTAGATTTGATAGAACCTGATGAAATAGGAGGTTGGTTATAGTTTGTAAAACCAATAAATTTGGTGTAGCTTAATCGCAATATTATAGTATTTAGTAAAAGAAATAAAAAAAATAGCAAATGAATTTAAGGAGGCATTGATATGAAATAGCATTTAAATTTAAATTTAGATATAGATAGGTAATAAATATATAAGGTTCGTCGTAACCAATTTGGATAAGTACGTATATATATAATAAATATATAAGGTCGACCGTAATCAATTTCGAGAGGTTATTAATATATTTGGTTGGTCGTAATCAATTTAGATAGGTGTATAATAAATATATATGGTTTGTCGTAATCAATTTCGATACGTAATATATATATTAGGTTGGCTATATCAGTTTAGATAGGTAATAAATGTATGTACAAGGTTCGCCGTAATCAAAATTAGGTAACAAATGTTTTAGGTTGGCCCTAATCAATTTAGATAGGTAATAAATATTTAAGATTTCGTTTGTCAAGAAGAAGGATGAGAGCATGCAGATGTGTATTGACTACCAGATACTGAACATGTTGACCATCAAGATTCAATATCTTTTCCCAAGAATCAACGACTTGGTTGACTAATTATATGGAGCAAACTGGTTTCTGAAGATTGATTTAAGAACCGGGTATTATTAACTGTTAGAGCATAATCTGGTTCGTGATATGAAGTATTAGAATGAGTTAAGGGCGCAAGGAAGGTTGTCCACGAAGTGGACACGAACTTGCAGTTCGTGACCCCATGAACTGGGAGTTCGTGGGTAGTCTAGTTCGTGGCAGTGAAGTCTAGTATAAATAGATTTGCCTTGTATATAATAGTGTCTTTTGATCATTTGACTGTGTGAATCTGTGTGTGTTTTCTCTGGAAGTCATAAATACAATCTTCATTGTATTTACCTTCTTGTGTCTTGATTTCATACTCGAAGTACATCGATTACATCACGATTGAGTAGACGATCCGCTGCTCACACACTTTCAAGTGGTACCGGAGCTTTCGGTTCAATCTACTGATCATCTTTCTACTGTTTTTTGAGTTTTTGTTCAAAAAAGTGTCGGGTTTTTAACAAGTCGAGGTCTTTTTGCTTTCGTTTGATAGAATCAGTTGAGTTTTTGGTGCAAATTTCGATTCTTATTCAGTTCTTTCGATTATATTTGATCTACTGCTGAAAATCTCACTAAAAACACTCAAAATCATGAAAATTAGAGCAAAATGGTTCTGTTCGTTCCAGTTCGTGGCTAGATCACTCAGTTCATGCAAATAACCGTCACGAAGTGTCAGTTTCCATCAATAACTGCTACGAAGTGTCAGTTCGTATCAGTTCATACTCAGTTTGTGTCACTTCGTAAAAACTCAGTTCGTGTCACTTCGTGAACTCAGTCCGTACCAGTTCGTACTCAGTTCGTGTCACTTCATGAAAACTCAGTTCGTGTCACTTCGTGAAACTCAGTTCATGCCAGTTCATGCATCAGTTCGCAACTCAAAATTCTTAGATCAAGAATTTTTGGTTGTTTCACTAAAACTTACAATCAGTATCATCCGTTTCGACCCCCAAAATCCACTTCTAAGACCTCCATTTCTGCATTTGAAGTTTTTGGAGTGTCATATTTTGGTAAATGAGGAATGATTTTCAAGCCTTTGCTACAATGCAAACGTCGATGCAAACCACGATGCAGAGTTCACCAAATTATGATAATAAAACTGGAACAGGTCAGAAAGTCCCCAAATTACTCAAGTTGGAAGATTATCATAGTTGGGTTAAACGATTCGAAGCGTATGTTTGAACAAATAATGTGGATATTTGGTTATCATATACTAAACAATATGAGTATCCAACAAATGGAAATGGAAGACCAATTTTACAAAGAAGTTTATAAAATTATCAAAAGAAAGCGTATCAAGCTGAACAAAAGGCTTTTGGAACTTTAACGATGATATTACCCAAAGAATTGATACATCAGATTTCTGCATACGATACTGCAAAAGAATTATGGGATGCATTAAAGAAAAGATGTGAGGGTAATGATCAGTACAAGAAAAGTCATCAGAAGGTTTTAGAGAAAGAATTTGATAACTTCAAGCATTATCAAAATAAAACCATTCCAAATCTGATTACAAGGTTTTCACATTTTATGAGTGAGGTATTGGTAAATATCAAAAAGGATGAAGCTGATTTGAAAGAAAAATTGTTGGAGGCACTACCCGAAAAATGGGAAAATTATGTCATGATGATTACCCATGATAAGGAATATATGATAATGTCATTCAATGATTTGATTGAAAGAATACAAGCTAGGGATATGGAATTAACTGTGAATAAGTAATGCCTGCACAAATTCAGAATCCTGTCGTGTATCATGGAGAAAATGATTCTACCACTCATGCTGTGAAATCAAATGCTTTCAATCAGGCACCTCCTACAGCATTTGTTGCCGGTAAAACTGATAATTCTAGTTATTCTTCTGGTTGTACTATTTCAATTCCAAATTCATCATCACACAATGATTTATATGTTAAAACAACTAAGACTATATGGCTTTGATGTCTGCATTGGTATCTTCATACTTTGGTGTTATTACTGGCTCAGTTAGTAATGTAGAATTGACAGAAGAAGATTATGATCAGTTTGACTATGATCTTCTGGAAGAAATGGATTTGAATTGGCAGTATGTTATGTTTGTCCGAAGAACAGATAAGTGTTGATACATAATTTGTGCGTCATATGAAGTATCTGAACGAGACGATGTGAAGATTCAAGACAAGTTCATGCTGCCGGCCGAACTAGGTCCGAACCTGAGGTTCGGACCCGCCGAACTTGGAGTTCGGACAGAGATCGGACCAGACGTCTATATATATGAACTTGGGCTTCGAATGTAGGAGGACGAGTGAGAGAGATCAGTTCTTAACTATGTGTTTTTGACAGTGTTTCTCTAGAGAGCTTCAGAGAGAGTTTGTAATTGAGTCTATGTTGATTTCAATAAAACAAACTATTATATACATCTCGTGTTCACTCTACGATCAAGCAAACCTATAGTAAGATCCGTCTTACGGTTTTTCAATTGGTATCAGAGCAAATCCAGGTTGCTCTATTTCGTTTGCTTTGATTATAGTCGTTTTCATGATAAAACTGAGTTGTTTTCATTCAAAAACGAGTAAATCTTTGAACTTTTCGAGTGTTTTTCATTTCTAAAACATTTCTATGGGTTTTACCTGAGTTCCTGTCAAAATCTTGTCCAAATTCTCTCAAAACCGTGAAAATTATGTCGAGAGTGTCTAAGTTCGTTCGAGGTTCGGAGTAACTGAAAAGTAACCGCTCCGAACTCTAGGTTCGGAGGCCGTTCGGACGAAGTTCAGTCTTTCTTATTTCGGTGAGAGTTCGGTTTAGGATCGG
>JBCNJP010011361.1:0-16938 GCA_039602395.1 Deinandra increscens subsp. villosa
AGGAAACTTACGGGTTGTCACACCAACCCTTTCCTCTTCTCTCTCGCGGCCCAACCCGAACCCGGTCCTTCTCACCTTTCGGCCCAGCCGGTACCCGGCCCAAACCGGCCCAACCGTCCTTTTTTTCTCTCTTGGGCTTCGGCCCGTGACCACACACCAAACCCGAATGGGCCTCGGCCCATTCTCCTTCCAAACCGCAATGGGCTTCGGCCCACCTCACTTTTCTTTTATTATTGGGTTTTGGCCCACATGTAAACAATTTAGTAAAATTGTTTAGCCCACTAGTTTTTATAAAAATTAAACCAACCTTTCAACCCACTAGTATTTTTATAAAACTTGGATCAACAACTTTTATAAAAATAAAAACCATCATTCAATTGGATTAATTATACTTGGGTTTTATTTTAAAAAGTTATGATTTTTAATAACTCCTAACCCTTCCATATTTTATAAAAGCTTCTAAGCTTTTATAAAATTTATAAAACAAACCACCTACACTTGAGATTATTTGGGAGAATTGTGGTGTTGACAACACACTAATACCCAAGGGTTAATACCCCTAATCATGATTATAAAAGGAACCAAGCCCCCACCTTGTCCCCTTGCACACAACCAAACAAAACACCCACTTTCCTCCCCTCTCCCTCTTTGTTCGGCCGAGAACCCCCCTCCACCACCCTGCCGCCGCCGCCGGACCACCGCCGGCCACCCTCCGTCGCCGCTACTCCGCCTACCGGACCACCGCCACCTCCACCAATTTTCTTCTTGATTCTTGTGAGTCTTCTAACTTACATTTTCTACACACTTTCCACCCCATGAAACCCTCAAGTCTTGACAACAACCAACCAAATAACTAAGAATGTTTGTGTTTTGTTTGATCAACTAACAAAAACTCTATCTTTAACCTCCTTTCTTCCAAGATCAAACACTTTTTTGGTGCATTTAAAACGCTTAAAGATAGCCAAAAAGTGTGGTGAAACACACTTATGAAATCCAAGGAAAGTAATATGGTGTGCACCATGATTCTTGAAAATATGAAATCTTGATTTCATAGTTAGTTGTTGTAAATAAAACTCAAACCTCTTCATATAAATTAAATGATAACTAACAATCTATACATGTTTATTTAATTGTCCTAACACCAATGTGTTAGTTGATCTTTATATATTTTATGTCCTAACATGAAAATGTTAGTTGATAGTTTATTATTTGATGTCCTAACATGAGAATGTTAGTTGATTGTTATTTATATTTAAAAGTCCTAACACCAATGTGTTAGTTGATTATTTATTTATTTATAAGTCCTAACACCAATGTGTTAGTTGATTGTTTATTTATATATATGTCCTAACACAATGTGTTAGTTGATTTAATTCAAATCATGTTATGTTACATGTTAAAACAATGTTAAACAAATAAATCTACTGAACAAGATGAAATGATTTAAACAAAGTTACATATGTAACTTATAACATAAATGGTTAACATAAAGAGACAAAAAGAATTTTTATAGATTTTGTTACTAAAAATGGTAAGAATAATATTTATGTCAAATGATTAATTTGACATAAATTCTTGGATTTATTACAAGTTTTAACCTTTCTAAAACTTTTGCTATAAATGAGCATTTTTCTATAAAAAGTCACTTGTGAAAACTAAATATTCTTATAAAAGGATTTTATAAAAATAAATCAAAGACAAGCTATTGACTTTAAATGCTTATATGGATTTTGATGCTACTTTGATGAAATCAAAGTAACCAAAAATGGACTTACGTTCGTTGGAGATTTTAAATAAAATCAAGTCTTTATAAAGACAACTTTATATAAATCCAAGCGTCGTTACGATATTTTGAAAATATTTAAGAAAGAAATATATATTTCATGCAAATGAAATATTAAACGCTTTCGAAATATAAATGATTAAATGTTAGAAACTTTGAATGTTTTCTTTAAAGATTCATGTTTTAAAAATAAAGCAAACGCTTAATAATTATTCTTGACAAATAATTATTTGCAAAAGATATAAACCATGTTTTATTCACCAAAGTATTGTTAATCATGATTATTTAATATAATTATAACTTGCAAGATTAACAAATCAAATATGTAATTATTTAATTAAAAATAATTATACGAACTTGTGAAAATAATAATAAACATTATTATTCTTTTAAACTCAATGTTCAAGACTTGGTTGAATTATTAAAAATGATTATTCTTTGGTTATATCTATTTAACATAAATATAAATCATCACCAAATATATTTGTTTAATAAATACAAGTTAACGAGTTTTCAAAGATGCAAACGGATTAAAACGTCAAGACTTGACCGGTATCACTTGGGTGACTTACGTTACTCAAATGATCATAGACCTTATGCATATGTTTATTTAATTATTTAGGACGTTACGTGCTACCGTTCCTATCCTGGTAAATTTCTGCTTACCTGCTGAATCAGTGAGTTTCACGGCCCCTTTTCTTTTAACTGTTTTATACTTTGGGGGAGAAATCATGAAATCTGATAAATGCTTTTTACTTAATATTATGGTTTATCTGTTAGCCGTATGACTACTTGTTCTCTTACTGATTGCCCAACTTGGTACATTATCGTTATAAACGTTTGTACAACCGTAATCCCACCATTAATTGATTTCAATTAGTTCTGTACGAAACGATAGCTAGTGAATAGATCTATTTGGGTTGACAACCCTACCCTAACTGGTAGCTCCAGTTCTGACTCCGGATTGTTTGGGGGTACACGTCAGTTATTCTGCTCTGTTTAAGATCTCTGGGCAAGAGATGCTGGGTGGGTAAACCGTTAGTATTTGAAATCAAGGTTCAGGTGAGCTCATACATCCACAACGATAAACCTTTGTAATATTTAAGTATACCGAAAACTGATTTGCAACTGTTTGACTGATAAATCATAAACCTGTGAACCTCACCAACTTTATGTTGACCCGTTTTAAATTCATGATTTCTTAGGTAATTGATGCAACTTCGTGAAGACATGCAAATGGGGCTTATCAATGCTATCGGACCTGCTTTTGGAGTCATAGTCCCAACTATCCTAATAAACTGTTAATGTTTTTATTATTAATTTAAGACTTATTTTCGAATGTAAGACATTATCATTGTCCACTATCACTTTCCGCTGCAATACAATGACGTAATGTTTTATGAAGTTTTAAATATATTAGATGTTGTTCTATGTATCCTCGACTATGATTCCATTCTCGTTCACACCCGAAACCGTTGACCGGGGTGTGACAATATTCAAGTAGAGGATGTTACTGCAGTATAAGATAAGATATAGACCCAATCTATGGTATTTAAATCGTCTTCTATATATATTTTTGTAATCTCACTTCATGTAATATTAGCTTGATATGTTATTATTATCTTAATCAAATATTTAGCTTCATTATTGTATTGGGTTTTATAATCCATACACATCTTTCAAGATTTTTCATTACATGATTGGTTTTCAAGTAGCTTCAAAATTATGTAAAAAAATGACAGTGGGCTGCTAATATTCACACATACACACACACACTGAAGTTTCTGTTTGGCTCTTAATATATTTTAGAGGTGTAAAGGTTAGTTGGGTAATACCTTTTGTTGTAAACGGGTCAGTTTGCAAAAACAAAAAACGACAACAAAAAGAAGCAAGTATTATAGTCTTTCAGAAGATTAATATGATTATTTTCTCCTAGATGCCATATGTTCATGGACATATTAGTAAGAAGCATAAAATTTTTAACGACAGTGTGACATAGGCCGTTGAGAAAAGAAAGTCAATATGAAGACCCAAAAGAACATCTTTGATGAGATTGAAAATTGACTATGTTTAATTGCACTCATGTTTTTAATGTTAAGATAACAGGTTAAGGTTGCTTCCAAGAAAGTTGAGGAGACTCAAACAAGCATGTCAAGATTTCTAGAGGTGCAAAAGTAATTTATGATCTGGTTTGAATAGAAAGACACCTCTAATTATATCAGAAAACATCCTGATTTTCCATGTCTTATACAGGTGTATGTAATGATGCAATATTTGTATATATTCTGTAGTTATGTGACCGGAGGCTTCCCAAGAGGCTGCAAGTAACAGTGACGATCATTCACATGTTAGTCTCGCAAATCCGTTTCTTGAGTCCACAACTAATCCTGAAAGTTAGGTGCTATCATTTTCTCAAAGCTTTAATTATTACACCAACCCAATGGTAGCATTATGGACCTTTTGGAATAAAGCAGACCTAGGTTGACCCAGCAAATAGGTTAACATTGCTAGACTTGGTTTCATTTTTTAAAGAATGCTCTGGTTTTTGAAAGAAGCTCTGCACTTCTTTATATACCTGCCTCTTTTATTGCATCATCTTATTAAACAATCATTTACTACTTTAATTTACATACTTATCTTAGGACCATGCTTTAGTTTACGAATATAGATGATACTTACCTTAGGACCATGTTAAGAGGCATATTAAACTCATCAAACATGCTATATAAATCTCAATAGTAAATTTCATATAAGTAGTATGCATAAGTTTAATAAATATATCTTACATGTTATGTTTGCCTTATCTTTGCACTTGAATCTTTGTTGCAGGTACAAGAAATGACAGAGAGATTGGGAGATTTTCAAAAATTAGACTTAAGGTCGCACAAGTGGCAATAGATGTCATAGTAATGAGCAAATGGAATCCATATAATCAACATAACGACCTTTGTTACCTATTGGTCCACATATATGTATCGCAATCATGTTCAAGGGAATTCAGTTTGATTGTGATTCCTCAGTCCTCAGGTATTGCTTATTTGTGGTTGACTTTGACCAATTATTAAGATATGATAATTATAGCATATTAGAGTTTAGTATTCTCAAGGGTCTGAAGTAATCAACTTTCTATATCTTAGCATGTTTTAGATAATACCTAACAAGAATTCTGAAGAGTTTTTCTTCTTTTAATTCCAGTTTTATGTTTTTTGACAGATTCTTGGCCACCATTTGCACCATTTATACTAGGTATGCTTTAATTGTCGTTATTTCTTCATGGTTCAAGCATTTGATGAACCAGGCTTGGATCATTTTTGTCTATTATTAGCTTATCTATTTACTTTCAATGTTTTATATGTTTCTTCTTTTAGTTGTAGTCTTTTAGTTGTAGTAACTTCAAGAGTCCTGACCACTTTCACGAGACAAAAGAGATGCCTCCTACCATGAAAATAGAGGTACAAATATAGCTCCATGAGAACAAAGAAGACGCGTGATTCAAAAAGTCATAATGAACAAGCATCTAAAAAAATAGAATTTAAGAGATGCACCATGAAGCTACTAACTTTCTAGCTATAATAAGGTTTTTGTTTGTTTGGTATTTCATTCTACAGTAGTTTCCTAAAGCTTATTGTATTATTTGTTTATGTAGTCTATAAGTTAGATTAGACCTTTCTATTTTCTTATACATGTATGTTTTGCCATTGTGACTGTAGATTTTCACATGGCCCTCATCTTTAATTGTTTGGCTAACCGACTTTCTAAAATGGTTCGTTTCCGCCGCGTAATATATGGGTGTTTGATCCTTCTTCCCCATATCTAAATGAGGTATATAAGAAAAGCTGTTGTTTATAAATATCTGATATTGAATATTGCATGTTTGAATTTCACTAGCACAGATATTGACATTAAATGGAACGAGAAGGTCTTTTGTTTGAATCGGTTTCTTAAAGTGCCCCTCAAATATTATCCACTATTTTGTGGGTACTGTGGTGAAGGGCGAGAGTCTCTTTAGCTCAAAAAACGAGTCAACTCCGCGACGAAGCGCGGGTTAACCCACTTGTAATAAAACAAAAGTTAACTAATTAATCCTTTATTAAATCAGTTTTGTGATCAAGTCAGTATTGAAGAGGGGTATGATTTACATTATTTCATGAAATGCTCTATGCTTTCAATTAGTTATCTAAAAATTATTCTATTGTCATCTTAGCATTGAATTAATATTCGTTCACATCTTCATATAACAGAACGAATAGATAAGTAAATGTTTAAAAACGAATTATTTCAATCTTCCGTAATATACGATTAGTACATTGAGCTAAATAGATGACACACTTACCTTAATAGATGATACATATTTTATATTTTTCATTCATCTCTTACACGGTAAAGTCCCATGATGTAAAACGAATCGATATAAAAAATATTAATTATATCCATCTATACACGAAATAAAAAAAAAATAAAAGCAAAACCAAATTATGTAGTTAGAAGCTCCAAAACACCACCTCTCGCTTCAGGGGAGAAGCTTAAGCTGAAATGGGGACGGGGTTAGACTAAAAACGTATAGGGCCGAACTAAGTATATAATTTTTTTTAGACCGAACGAGTATAAATTTACACTATGGAACAAAAAAATGGACCGGGCCGGGGCCCGGTCTGAACCCTTAAAAGCTTCCCCCTTGCCTCGCTTTAAAAAAAAAAACTCTCAATTCTTGCATAAAAAAAATAGAATTCAAATTAACGTAGGAGATATTTTGGAATAGGAGATATTATTATTTTTGTTTTATATTATGTAATAGTAATTATTTTAATGTAGAAGATATTTAAATTGAGGGTGTAACATGTGATTATATAATTTATGAATTCAAATCTAATCCAAATTAAAAGAAAATTGGAATTAAATAATCCAAGTTTTTTTTTGAACAGCAAAGAATATAAAGAACAAAAGCGAACGCCTGCTGGTTAGAAAAACCTAACCAAACAGGACAATACAAGGAAGTTAAATGTACAACAAAGGATTATCTAGCCAATTACATCTAGATAAACAAAGTTTTTTATCTCTAGAATGCATAAACAGATAGGAAAAATGAACAACCGACTCAAAAAACAGATAGGAAAAATGAGCCAAAACATAATCCTGCACACGCCATCAATAATACGTTTACGGCTGCCGTTAAAAGCCAAACCTTCAATCCAATCGAAAATCACTCTAGGGCCGCCAGAAATAGGTGCATCAATGCCGAGCCAATCACGAACTCTATCCCAAGTGTCTCTAAATCTCGAACAAGAGCCGAATATATGAGCCAAGTCTTCAAGCCTCTCGCCACAAAACAAGCAACCAAAATCGTACAAATTAATATTTTTCTCTAAAAGTTTTACCCGAACCGGAAGCCGATCAAGAAGGAGTCTCCAAATAAAAACATTAACTTTCTTAGGAACCGCTTTATTCCAAGAAGTTTTAGTATTATTACCGGGAAGACTTGCCCTTTCAATAATTTTGCGCACATGCTTAACTTCAAAAAAACTGTTACCATGAAGATCCCAACCCCAAATATCCATACCCGAAGTCGCCGCGAACCCGTCCAACAAAGCCTCCAAATGATTCAATTGTACCTCTTCAATGCCACCACGAAGATTTCTTCTCCATTTCCAGACCCGAGAATCTTCCAAGATCCTATCCGAGACCTTACACTCCTTAAGAGCCAAAGGACCATCCAGAATTTGTCTACCACCAATAAAAGCCGATTGAACACTGTCGACCAAACCATCAATGCTAGCAGCTAAACGTTTGGCAAGGATCTTCGAAATGATTTTATATTGCACATTAACCAAACTGATAGGACGAAAATCAGAAATGGTAGTAGGGTTATCTACCTTCGGGATAAGCGTAATGAACGACGAATTGCAACCACGCGGAAACAATCTTCTTTCGAAGAAAAAGTTCACAAACTCCATAATTTCTTTTAAAAGAACACCCCAATGATGTTTGATGAAAGCAAAAGAAAACCCATCCGGACCCGGAGCTTTACTACCCCCACACTCCCACACAACCCCACGAACCTCGCCAACACTTGGCTTCGCACACAGCCCCTCGGCAACCGAGGGGGAAATCACGTTGAACCGCAGCCCCTCCAAATGCACATCACGATGCTGGCCTTGAGCACGAAAACGAGAGCTATGGTGCTCAAAGAACGCGTCTTTAATCGCAACCGGATCATCCAACCAAACCCCATTCACTTTAACGCCTCTGATCGTATTACTCCGACGTCTTTTTTTGAGATACGCATGAAAGAACTTGGAGTTTTCGTCACCCTCCAAAACCCATTTAGTCTTAATTTTTTGAGACATCTCTAAAAATTTTCGTTTCTCAATGGCACCCAACTCATGAAGAATCACCGACTTCTCCTTATTAAGATCAACCAAATTCAACCCTTTTTCCATGTCTAACTCGATATCAGTGAGTTTTTTGCTAAGATCTTTGAAATTGCCATTTTCAAATTCAAGCCTAGATCTATTCCACTTCTTTAGGCTCTTTTTGACCAACTTCAATTTTTCCTTAAACCGAATGAAACAATTAGAGTGGATAAGAGAAATCGGATCCTCCCAAGCACCCTTGACTACATTATCATAATCCGGTAAGGCAATCCAATAATTGAAAAACTTGAAAGGAATCGGACCAAAATCAACATCTCTAGCCCGTAAAAGGATGGGACGGTGGTCCGCCACCTTGTTACCCAAAACCAACGCCTCCAAGCCACTGACACGGCTACCAAGAGAATTAGAAACCAAAAACCGATCAATTTTGCTTTGTTGGAGACCATTCGAACTCGTACGGGTGAATTTGAAGCCACCAAGACTAATATCCTCCAAGCCCTTATTATCGATAAAATCGTTGAAATCTTCCGCTTCGCCTCTATCGAACGCCACCCCTAATCTTTCCGATTCAAACCTAGAAACATTAAAGTCTCCAAAAATGATATACTCGCCCGGATAAGAAGACATGAAGATGGAGATGAAACTCCAAAGATCCCGTTTAGCACGACTAGCTTGAGGGGCATAGACAATGACCATGAAGCTAACCACATGACTTTGAACCCACGTACCCTTGACAATAAGAAGATTATCAAAGACCCAAGTATGCGAACAAGAGAACAACACCGGATCCCAAATAGCAACGATACCACCCGATCTACCACGTGAACTAGCGCAAGCCCAGTCAAAGTTAACATTTCCCCAGAGAGCTCTAACAGTGCCCGTGTCAATAAATTCAACATGGGTCTCCTGAATGGCTAAAAAATTAACACCAAACTCGTTACACATTTTAGCAATAACACGTCTTTTGCAACTCGCCCCAATACCGCAAGCATTTATGGAAAGAATCTTCATCGGGAAACCATGGATTCACTCATCCTATTGATACAATTATTAAGATCTCGTTTAGCACCCTCCATCTCAAGACCAATCGATTCACCAAACTCAATATACCTCGTAAATTGTTCGAGAAGAGAAACGTTTTGTGTAATATATGGGACTTTTTTAGAAGTTCCAATATCCACGGTACTAGCAAGCCCGGTACCCTCACCATCAAGCGTCTCAAAAATTGCACCATTAGAATTTACTTGATTAGTTTCAATATCGATTTTCGTAGGAGCAAAGTCACACACCGGAGTTTCAACCGTGACCTCTTTTCCCATGTTAGTAACCTCATCCTCTAAATTTTCAATCCTTTGGAAACCCGGTGGAACCGACAGAGAAACCGAATAACTTTTGTTTTGAGCGGGGAATTGTTTCTCTAAAAAATCCATAATACCAAAGGGATCCGAATTTACATACCCCGTGTCACCTTGATTAACCGGGTCCTTCTCCACGCCTCCAGAGTTAGTGTTCGGATCAAGCACCGGATCGACCACAGAAGTAGCCACCACTCGTTCCTCTTGCATCGGCATATGGCACGCCTCACGAAAAACCTTTTCACCTTCACAATCAGCATTATTATCCCCTTGAAACGAAGCATCCTCCTCAATAAAAGAGTCATCATCCGAGTCTTCAGGAACATCAAAACATGGCGTCCAATATTGTTGTTCAGTAACCACCACATCGAAGCACTTACCACCCAATTCGCAAACAATGTTTTCAGAAATCCTCGTAGGAGAAGGTGTAAGAACACAAACCTTTCCGACAGCTAACGGTTCCTCTAAATCATTGTCAACAAAGCAAACCTTCCCCCATAAACTAGCAATATCTGAAAACACCTCCGAGGACCAAGCTCCAAGAGGTAAACCCGAAATCCCAAGCCAAATCATACGTTCCTTAACCCAAAAATCACTAGTAACTCTCTTGATAGCACTAAAAATAGATTTGAAAGCTTTGCAATTAGCAAATTTAGCACTTTCTTCCGATGTATTACAGTCAACCCGAACCCACCAACCACCCACGTACCTAAACGACACATTATCAAATCCTTCCATGGAAGCAAGATGGTATAATTTCGACATAGACTTGATATCCCGGACCATAAGAAGCAAAGAACTCTTAAAGTTATCAATGGGCACTTGTTTATCATTACCAATCACAAACTTTTCTTTCACCACATCTTGGACACCAAATCTATCCTTGCCCAATAAAGTCATCCCTCCCTTAACCGAAGCCAAAGGGACACCCGGCTTCATAGCAGCCTCCGAAGGAGGCTCCGTCGGAGTAGCCCACGAAACATGTTTTTTAGGCTCAGACATTTGCGAACAAACCTCATTCATCTCCATCCTGACTTGCTCCTTACCATTAGTACTCAAAACCTTGTTAACCCCCTTATCACCTCTTTTGAATTTAGATACATCCGCGAAAAGCCTAAAAGAACCAATCCACAAGTTTCTAATCCTGTAAATAATATTGGATATGTCCAAACCTTTAGCAAACCGAACAAACGCAAACCTTTTACCAACAACGGACTCCTTAGCCGAAATAAACACATCAAGAACTTTTCCAACCTTTGAGCATCTATCCCATAAACCCTTTCTAGTGGTACCAGACGGAAAATTCGTAACAAAAATGGTGCTGGACCATTTGTCAACATCGTCCCAACGATTATCAACAAACTTATCACGTGAAACATTGGATCGGATTGGAGTTTTGGATCTAAATTTTGCCTTACGATACGTAACCTTTTCCCAATCCCCAGGGTTTGCATGGTCACCCTCCATACCCGCATACTCAAATTCATGAAAGACCCCAAACTCATCAAACTTACCATGAGGAAACCTCTCGCAGTTGGTGTTGTAGAATCTCGTTGTTGGACCTCTTTGCTCATTCCCGTAGAAGTCATCATCGAAGCCTTCCTTAACCCTAGATACTCCACGCGAGGACCTGCTTCTGCCCAGCCCAGCCCTCCCATCCCGATCACGATAGTCTCGACGGTATTTTCGATCTCTCCCCACTGATCGCGATCTGTGGTACCACCCATAACCCATCGGAACTACAAAAAGGAAAGAAAAAGCCTAGACGTTTTAGATCTCGACTGCTAACAATACTCGAATCTCCACAAATCTAATCGGTTAAGGAAATCCGATGACGCAGTGGAAGATATCAGGATCGCTAGGCGCCAGATGAAAACAATCTAGGAAAGAAGAATGAAGGAACGGACAGGTTAAAGGACGCCGGCGAGGGCGCCGGGAATCGCCTTAGGGTTCATCGGAAATCGCCGCTTTTGGACTGGTGTGTGGTTTTAAAACGGGTCTTGCAATAATCCAAGTTATTGTGTATTGGCGGATAATAATCCGAGTTCCAATATTGGCCTACAATAATCCCAATTATTTGGGTCTTGAAATTCATTGGGCCGCCGTTAATTTTTCATTAACTCCGTTAGTTGTGTGCTGACGTGGCACATGCCACGTCAGCAAGTATGATGCCACATCACCTGCCACGTTAGCAAAAATGATGCCACATCACCTGCCACGTCAGCAAGTACTAGCGGAGTTAGTGAAAAATTAACGGCGGTCCAATGAATTCCAAGACCCAAATAATTGGGATTATTATCCGCCAATAACCAATAACTTGGATTATTTAATTCAAATTTTCCCAAATTAAAACAAAATCAAATTCCCGAATTTTCCCTCCAAATACGTCGTCCCCTCCCTGCTTTGCCTCCATTGAATTGTTTTTGGTTCCAGAACATCAAGATACAATTTCATCAAGATTACTCCATTACTTCTCATGAGGTAAACACAATTTCGTGAATCACATATTTAATTTACAGTCGAATAAACGATAAGGAAATTACAAAACATGCACGTAATCAATTTTTTATTTGTTATGATGTTCAAGCTCGAATTTGTATAGGTTTAATAGACATACACATAATGATTAGGGTTTAATTCTAGACTCATTCTTTGTTGCTTATTCACATCAGACGAAGAACTTGATATTCAACATAAAAAAGTAAACATTTATAAAGGCATATCCAAAGGTTTGATAATCTAATATGATTTTTTTTATTAAGTTTAATTATATAACGGGCTTTTATTTGATTTTTTCTATGTTACGCATTTTATTGAAACAAAATACCTTGATCATGGTGACCAGCTTATTATATGCGATTTATGCCAATCAAAGTTATAGAAGGGCGAGTGTGTTAACTCGAGGACAAGTAGTTTGGGTAAGAGTTATTCATTTTGCTGTGGATATGGTACAGTTGAACTTTCAGATTTAAAACAACCTGAAGAGAGCTATCTTAGTCGTTTTAAGTCTTCTGATGTGAAGAGCAAATATTTTGTTAAGAACATTCGGCGTTACAATTCAATGTTCTCTTTTACCTCGATGGGTGGAAAAATTGACAAGAAAATCAATATAAGGTAGAGGGCCGTTTACATTTCGTTTAAGTGGTGAAAATTATCATAGAATTGGAAGTTTGCTAACTCAACAGGGTGAAATGCTAAAATTTTATCAACTATACATTTATAACACGGATAACGAAGGTACAAACCGTCAGTCAGTTTTTGGGTAATTTTCTTTACCTTTTATTTATAATTTTTTTTAAAGTAAATTATTATTTTCTCAACTACTTTTCACTTACATCTTTACATTACCTCATGTTATTAATTTATTTTTTTACAGTGATTCTGACATATCATCAACTTCGTCAACATCGCAATTGGAGTTTGAAGTTATTCAATAATTGAAACACATGTTAAACTCACAAAATCGGTTAGTTAAAACATACAGGATGGTTAGGGATACTTATGAAGAAAATCACCAAGTTAATTTGAAGTTACGCCTTACTGGTAAACGTTCAAAAGATTGAAGAAAATATAATCTTCCAACCGCATCTAAAGTTGCTGCTTTAATAATTGGAGATTTTGAGGACAATATTGAAGCACGTGATATAGTTGTTCAGACGAAAGCTGGATCTTTACAGCGAATCAGCGGGTTGCATCCTTCTTATCTAGCTCTACAATATCCGCTTCTTTTTCCACTTGGTGAAGATTGTTACCTTTTAGATATTCTTCATAGAGATGTGATTCTTAACAATTCGAATCAAAGGAAGAAATGTACGATGAGGGAGTATTTCTGTTACCGAATACAAGGCCGTGTCAACCACTTTTCTTTAATCTTAAATTTAAGGAGGTTATTTCAACAATTTTTGGTTGATGCTTATACAATGATTGAAGCACAACGATTATGGTTTGTTCATAACAAACAGAGCCTCAGATGTACGACTTATAGTGAGATCAATGATGCACAAAATTCAGGTGATACGGATCTATCGAAGAAAGGTCAGCGTGTTATACTTCCATCCTCTTTTACCGGTTGTGCGAGATATATGTTACAGAATTATCTAGATGCAATATCTATTTGCAAATGGTATGGTTATCGAGACTTTTTTATCACCATCACTTGCAATCCCAAATGGCCTGAAATGAGAAGATTTTTAGCTGATACAACTCTACTTCCTGAGGACATGCCGAATATCTTATGTAGACTATTCAAAATGAAGCTTGACTCTTTAATTACATATTTAAATAAAAACTCCTTACTTCGAAAAGTCCAAGCAGGTATCATAAATTCATAACTTAAAATTCTTATAGGTGATTTTATTTTTTTTCATTTATTTTTTATCTTATTATTGTTTCAATTCTTCTATATTAACTGTTAATTTATTTATTTTTTACTTTTGTAGCAGTGTATCCCACACCTGTCTTTTCATGCATCCGGATCATAAGATTCCTTGCGTTGAAAATGTTAATCCTTATATCTCAGCTGAAATACCAGATAAAGAGGAAGATCTTGAATTATATGAACTTATGAGTGAGTTTATGATACATGGTCCCTGTGGAGCTCACAACACGAAATCTTCGTGCATGGACGGTAAGCATTGTTCAAAACATTTTGCTAAGGATTACCGTGAGTATACTTCCATTGATACCGATGGCTTCCTCTTTATCGAAGACGTGAAGGTAGACCGAAAGTGTTTAAGTCTGGTGCTGAGTTAGATTGCAGATATGTCATTCCATACAATAAGGTTCTTCTGAAAAAGATACCAAGCACATATTAACACTGAGTGGTGCAACCAAGCAAACTTAATTAAGTATCTTTTCAAGTATATAAATAAAGGGCCTGATAGAACAACTGTAAAGTTTGTTGCAAATGAAGAACAAGATAGTCATGGGCAACCTGTTGATGAAGTAAAAGCTCAGTTTGACTGCAGATACGTCTCCGTATGTGAAGCTGCATGGCGCATTTAGAAATTTGATGTACATTATAGAACTCCTTCGGTTGTTAGGCTTCCTTTTCATCTTCCCGACCAACAACAGGTTGTCTTTCATGAAGATGATAATATGGATGAAGTTATGAACAAGCCCTCGCACTACGTCAAAATTCACCTTTGGCCACGGAAAAAAACCGTGACAAAAGGTGTTTGGTCACGTTTTTTTTTCCATTCCAACCGACACCATAGGTGTCGTGACCATATGTACCCTACGGCCACGTTACAATATCAGTGGCTGAAGCCACCTATAAGCGTGGCTAAAGGGTACCAATATTTGTTGTTGTAATCAAACAATTCTTCAGAAAAGCAAGGCAAAAGGGTCCCAACAGCCACATGTGTTTTTTTTAACGTGGCCTTTGGTATTTTATGGTCACGTATATTTGTGTTTTAGCCACATACATTATAAAGATACGTGGCCAAAGGGTTGCTGAAATCATACATTTTGTCACAGTACGAGTGGCCAAAGGGTGGCAACGGCCACGTTAAAATATTAAAAGCGTGGCCTTTGGTATTATATGATCACGTATATTTGTGTTTTAGCCACATATGTTATAAAAAAATGTGGCCAAATGGGTTGCTGAAATTATAATTTTTGTCCCAATACGCGTGGCCAAAGGGTGGCAACCGCCACGTTAAAATATGAATAGCGTGGCCTTTGGTATTATATGGTCACGTATATTTGTGTTTTAGCCACATATGATATGAAATAACGTGGCCAAATGGGTTGCTGAAATCATAAATTTTGTCCCAATACGCGTGGCCAAAGGGTGGCAACGGCCACATTAAAATATAAAAAGTGTGGCCTTTGGTATTATATGGTCACGTATATTTGTGTTTTAGCCACATATATTTGGGAAAAAAAAAGTGGCTAAAGGGTAGTTGAAATCAGATATTTTGTCCCATTACGCGTGGCCAAATGGTGGCAACAGCCACGTTAAGATATAAAAAGCGTGACCTTTGGTATTATATGGTCACGTATATTTGTGTTTTAGCCACATATATTTGGAAAAAGAAAGTGGCCAAAGGGTAGTTAAAATCATACATTTTGTCTCAATACGCGTGGCCAAATGGTGGCAACGGTCACGTTAAGATATAAAAAGCGTGACCTTTGGTATTATATGGTCACGTATATTTGTGTTTTAGCCACATATATTTGGAAAAAGAAAGTGGCCAAAGGGTAGTTGAAATCATACATTTTGTCTCAATACGGGTGGCCAAAGGGTGGCAACGGCCACATTAAAATATAAAAAACGTGGCCTTTGGTATTATATGGTCACGTATATTTGTGTTTTAGCCACATATATTTGGGAAGAAGAAAAAGTAACCAAAAGGTTGTTGAAATCAGATGGGTCCTTGCTATACGTGTGGCCAATTTAAAAGCTATTACAAAATATTAATTACAAATCAAATAAAATTCAATTACAAGTCAATACAAATGAAATACAAATAAAAAATTAAAGAAAATTACACTGCATACAAGCATTATTCTCAATCTAATTCAATTACAAGTCAACAACACTACCGCGTACGTGGTCTTCATCTTCAACTGTCCAGATTTGAGCTTAATTAGGACCATTTTTTATTGTATTCCTTCCTATACCAAAACATATAATTGATAATTAGGTTATGGAAATTGATCATAATATACATAGCAATTTTGAAATACTTACCACCATGATAGATATGGACTGAGGAGTGCCATTTTATTGCAAGTAGTATGGGTCATCAGGTCCTACAGTTCAATTGATTTCCAGATGAACATTAGATATCCAGATGAACTTAAAACATCCGGATGAAGATCACATTAAGTTCCAGATCAACTTCAAAGTCAGTTGAACTTTCTTTGCTACACATCTCACCATTTGTTCCAACAATCCCTAGCTGGCCCAAGTGTTTGAGGTACCAAATAACATTTAAAATGGGACTACATGACATTACCAAATAGATTACTGTGAAACTATAGAACGGAATGAAACTTGACTGGCAAATATTTACCTTTTTCTATTCAACCGCTTCAGACGAGGTTGATAGACCACCGATTTCACGCCCTACAGTTCAATTAATTACTTTATGTAAATGAGCAATCAAACCTATAATGAGTTTGACAAATACTAACCGTTGTGTGTATGTCAACATGATTAGTGCTGTGGCTAGATCCAACAAAAATCCCCTTAGAATTTTCCTAGAACAATGTTTTTGAATTGGTAAAAAGTTAGAGCAGAATAATGACGCAGACCTATCATGAAAGTATTTATTCTGTTGTTTTAATCTAACATAAGTTGTTCCAGTTTTATTCATACAGATTATGTATATACTCTATTTTTTTCATATTAACATACATTTTCAATGAATCATAGCAGGGCCCCACACTACTACAAAAACTGCTTTCCTTGACACGCGAA
>JBCNJP010011362.1:0-16936 GCA_039602395.1 Deinandra increscens subsp. villosa
TACATAAGAATTCACAAACCGAGCAAGTCGAAATTATCAATTATTCATCATATAGCCTAGGTAATGTAATTGGCTTAGCCAAGATGCATAAGCATGTCCAGAATATAATTAAAAACAGTAGACATAGCCATGAACAGATCTGGTCTATAAAAGCAAACACGAAAATTGAATTAGACAAGAACCCGGAAAGCGTTTTGATGATGAATTCTTCAATCTAAGGCTCCTAGATGCTTCCCTCTTGAGTTCCTGCTCCGAAATTCGTCTCCTAAGGCTCTGAGTCGCGGCTGATGTGTGTATCATCGACTGGAGAATTCGCATTCTATTTATAATTGGAGAATTAGGGTTTTCCGGGAAAATAGCCTCCAAGCGTATCGCTTGGAGGTCTCCTGATCAGAAGGCGATACGCCTGGACCCATATCTCGACAAAATAGTCGGGTCAACGTTTAATTCACCGCCTTTGACTTCCATCGCTGCAAGCGTATCGCTTGCATCTTCATGGTCACTAGGCGATACGCCTAGTGCTTCAAACTCAGCAATTTCTTCCTTTTTGATCTTCAATTCTTGACCAATGCTCGTTTCTCTCGGGACTTGTACCAAAACTGCAATTTAGCTCCGAAACACACATTAAGACACTAATAAACAAAAACAACTAAAAACCTATGGAAATTGACTCAAAAGACTCTCAAAACGACTTGAAAACATAAAGGAAAACCGATGTGTTTTGCAACACATCAACGAGAAACACAAATAAATATTTATTTGTTTCACCGTAAAACACTAATCGATAAATCGAAATATTTTTCTCCGTTTTATTATCGCAAGGATAATTATTCGTAATTAATAAATGTTTATTAATCATGAATAAACATTTAATTAATTATATATTTCCGTAATTACCGGTTAGCCGAGTAAGCGGATTTTTATCTCGTTGCCCCTAGTGTAACTCTTTACGGGTCTAACCGGGTCGGGTTCTTGGTGTTGTCGGGTCTGGACATCCATTATCCAACATATGAGCCTCCTTAAGCTTATCAACTCCTACGTGTTGAACCAGAAACCTTAATGTGTCTGAAATTTTAGAGCTGAAGTGAGATTAGTAATCTATTAGACCATATTTTCTGGAATTGCTTGGTATAATAACACAATTGATTTATTATTATTCTTTTGATTGATTTCAGTTACTGGTGTCAGTTTGACTGCTACCCAGATTCCATGGACATTAAAGACTGCTTTAATATTCTTGATAACCTAAAATACTGTAGTTTGTAGAGTTGAGATTTGGGTACAAGAAAGTCATTGATATTCCTTCAAAGGATCTCAAATCAACCCTCACACGATATCTAAACACCCTAAATGTGTGGAATTCGTTGAGGATATGATTCAAGTAATAACAATAAAATATATAAGATGAAATAGAAATGATGAACACGATGAATTCCTAATCAATGCACATGTTTATTCAGAGAAAATGTCTGGTACAAGATCCTAGTGAGAGAGAATTCGTAGAACTCATACCTATTTCGAAATTGTAAACATCTAATGGAGGAGGTCACGAGTATATATAGTCTCATACTAATAACTCCTAATCGACCCATTACAATTGGTAAGCCCATATTAAACCTAATTATACCAATCTGTAACTATCTATCTAGCCCAATAACTATTTAATATACAAGCCTTATCATATCCTTACTATCTCCCCCTAGGCTTGTAATACCAAATCTCTTCATCTATTACATGTCACACCCCGCCCGCACCATGCCACGTGAGGTACGGGAGAGGTGTTGTGGAAAACAGGCTGTCGATATCAGATACACATGGAAGCAACAAAATATAATAATATTAAACAACTGTTTACTTAGTTACAGACAGCCTACTAAGTTTCACAATCTTAAAAGTGAATACGATAACATTAGGTTTTAACTTAGCATCCTAACAAAATGCTAATAACTGAGCCCGACGATTCTTGACATCATTATGGATCACTATATCCTTATTACTCGAGGAGTCACTTGTCTGATGGGTTCCTACAGATTACCTACAAAATTTATAAACCACTGATATCAACAACTATGGAGTTGTTGGTGAGCCGTATCCTAGCCTGTTATTCAAATATTTCACAATGCTACTGGCCCCTACATAACTTTTCTACATGAATGGCTAGAATGTAACCGACAAGATATATATATATATATATAAATTACGGGGTACAACACATGCACCAAATATTTCTAGCATACTAGTTACGTAGTATTTTGCACATTTCATGAGATACGAATTTTGATAACCAATATAGCACGCAACTGTTGCTCCACAATGATTATTTATGGGCCAAGAACTGTTATATAACGAGGTAGGAAATAATACGGAACTCACAGTGTATATATGATAATCTTATGATAGATGCACGAAGAGGCACCACGTTCTCAAAGATGTACCAGCTCGAAGAAGCTGATGACCTAAACACGTATAGGTTCAATTTATTTAACACAGTAATAATACTGGTTAGGCTCGGTTGTGCTCCGCGCCTTATATAATACAATACGTTCGTAGATTGATGTCCCGGTACGATTGGATGTCCCAATACAATCGTATGGCCTACAACCGGATACGATCGTATTTATCTTATAATTATCTATCAAAACAGATCGTGCCAGATACAGTGGTATGCCAATTGATGTTAACACAACCGCATGGCCTGTTTTAATGGATATACGACTATATTACAACACTCGAGTCTCGAATGGTTATTGTTTAATGAATCCTTAAAATGTTACATAAACTATAATACATAATTACATAAATACCTAAATACATAAATATAAATGTTTGTTTACAATTATAATACAATACAATAATACTTTGGTTTTCAATAACCGTTCCTCACATAACGATTTCACTATATCATTATAATGATATAATTCAAAGAACACGGTATACATCCGGTCGGTACGCAGACTCGAACCCGGTTAACCGAACAATGCTAAACATCTCCGAATTTGACGAGCAAGTAGTCCATTCCAATCAGAATTTCACCACGAGTAATAATCCATGCTCGGTTTTCTGGTTTGACCGAGTTTGACCCATCAATATTGTTGACCAGAATGTGTCGGGTTTGACCCGATTGTCTTTCTTTGACTTTCTTGACCCGACACCAAAAATAATGAATAAGTAGTCTATACCGCAAGATTTTTCGTTGCAAACAATACTGTGAGCTCGGTTTTTAATCTTGACTTTGTTTGACCCATGAAACCCGTTGACCAGAATTATTGACCCGAGTTCACCGAGTCAACCGGGTGACTCGGTACCGAGTCGACTCAGAACAGTCCCAAATCATATCCAAACACTCCCAAAAGTATTGTAAGACCAAAACCATCATCTTCATTATCTTTTAAAACGGTTCTGGCGACCGGAGGCCATGGCCGCCGCCGGATAACCGTATAACCACCGCACATCGTCACCAATCATCACAACAATAGCATCAAACATAATATCGATCAAATCTGTGACATGTAAATATAGATCAGGAGTTAAGAAAATGATATAGATGCTGGAACGAATAGAAGGCTCAAGAACTTACCAAAATCCCACAGAGTCGGGGGTTAGATTCGCCGGATTCGCGACCTTGGGAGGTCGCCGGAACGCAAAGACGCGGCAGAGCCGCCGCCATCACTAGGCTGGCCTCTAATCGCCAGAGAGGAAAAGAAATTGCGACCTTGCAAGGCTGGATAAAGGTCGCCGCCGCCGGCCATGGTCGGAGACCGGCCGGTCGTCGCTGGGTGCCACCGGAAACAAGGCCGCCAGAGTTCGGCTGGGAAGAAGGGAGGCGGAGACGGGGCCTGGGGGAGCCTTACGGCTCTCTCTTTCTTTCTTTCTTTCTTTCTTTCTTTCTTTCTTTCTGTATTTATTTTACATACAAATGTGTGTGTAATATTTTGTATAGAAGAGAAGACAAAAGTACAACCTCTTGTACTCATTCTAAAAATATAGTACAAATCGGTTAATAGGTATTATACTCTGATCTTCGAACACGTTAAATACTGATTGTCGAGCAAAAATTTCCATGATAATTTCCGTCGTGTCTAAAATATTATAAGAGTCTCATAAATGTACTCGGAATACTTAAAATGTTGGATTATAAATAATCTGTTAATTATTCAGTCGAACTTGCGGTATAAAGCGTGTATTCGACGTGAAAGAGACCGTCTCAATGCAGAGTACAAACTAAAGAATCATCTAAAACAAGTCGAACCCTACAAAAAGAGGATAGAGTCTTTAGGTAACGAACTCAGTCAGGAGAAGTATCTTTTCCAGACATTTCGTGAAAAAGAGGAGGAAAAACGGAAGATCAATCGTGCTGATGGAACTTGGATCTGTAACTGCGAGGAATGCTCAAACCCCACGTGCTGTGCTTTGACTAAAGAATGGGAGAGCAAGTTTACAAATGAATGTCAAAATCATGCAATCACTGCTAGAGACCTTAGGGAGTCTAAAGGAAAGACCAAAATTTTTAGAGAGAAACTTGAGGCCATTCAGGTTGATGTTAAGAATCTTCAATCTCAGGTGAGTAATAAAAGCACATATCTTAGGCTTGCTAACGCTAAGGTAGAAGAGCTAACCAAGGAGGTTGAGGAACTAAGAGCAAAACTTAACACTTCCGAATCTGCCCTTGAGAAACATCAAGTTATTCAAAAGAAAATGATGGACTCTCATCGTACTTTATTCAAATCAGAGGAGCGACTCGAGCATGTAAAAGAAACATCTGGCCTCGGGGATGGAAATTTTCCTCCCCCATTACAACATGAATACATCAAAGTGCCCCAAACTGCAGAGGAATTGTTGAAGGAGTCCCTGAATGAAGCAACCATGGTATATGGGCCTCAACCTGTGCATAAAGATGAAAAGACAGCCACTGAAGCAACTCAGTCAAATAACACTACTAAGTGTGCAGGTTCAAGCTCTAGTGAAGTGAAGAGAGCTGATGAAGAAAAGTTGGTTCCTTATCCAAAGGTCGAGACTCCTTATTCCAAAGTTGTGGATGAGGTAAAGCGGGAACGAGTGGTGATGACTACAAGGCCCAATGGTAAGATCTTCATGACATCAGGGTCCATGTTCATTCCGATTGAAGGAGAAGAGCGACCCTCATTCAGAACTAAGTTCAAAGGCTTGGGTCATGATGGTGGTTTATCTTCTTACATTAAGAGTATAAAGCCCAAGGTCACCATCAAGCCTCTAACTTCTGTTCAGATCAAGATTGGAAGGCCAAAGATCACCATTCAGTCTCCAAATGTGAAACCAACAGCTGCAGTGAAGAATGAAATGCAAACGAGAGTGGTTGTGTCTCCCGTTTCTTCAGTGGGCTCATGCAGTGGCAAAACAACTTTCTCAAAGAAACCAGTGGGCCCAAAAGTTCAAATGTCTGGTTCTGCTCAGTTTTCAACGAACCAGAAAAGATTCAATGGAAATGGATCAAGGTCAGAAAGATCGAACAACTGGAGTCTTTCTGAACATGCAACCGAATCTCAATGCCTCTCCATCAAAGCCATGCAGCTCAAACGGTCACACTTCTGACTACTACCTGAAGAAGCAAACTTGCTTTAATTGTGGCAATCCTGGTCACATTGCCCGAAATTGTCTCTATCGCCCCTATGAGCCATATTATCCGCAAAGTCGGAGTGTTTCGTCTCAGGATTCAATAAAGTCTAAGCCAATGAAGGTGCAACCACCTAAGGCGATGAAGACTGTTTCTCCTTTGATAAAACCCTCTGATCAACATTGGGGCGCGGCCAAAGAGCAAAGAAAATTTTCAAATCAAAAATATGTTTTTCCAAATTTTGATAATTTTCATAAAAAGGTGAAAAAACCGATCTCAAAACAACACAAAGTTGACAAACCTAAAGTTACGCCTCCAAAGGTAACTAAAACTGTTTTGAAAAGGAAACCTGAAATGAAGAAGGTTGAAATACCTAAAGTCACTACTTCAAAGGTGACTAAAACAACTTTCAAATCACCTGGAATTTGGAAACCAAAATCAAAGGCAGTTGCAACTCAAATTCCTGATTTTTCAAAGGGCATGTGTTTAAAAGAAGTAACTTTCATTGATTCATCGGGTTTACCCAGAACCACAATGGCCTGGGTTTTAATGGCTAACTAATCTCTCACAGTGTGCAGGAACAGTCAAGGAGGACTTTCATTAACCTTGTTTGTTTGTGATAGTGATTGTTCCAGGCACAAGATAGGAGGCATCTCTCTACCACATGACATGAAGATTTCAATGGAGGGTATGTCTCCTTGTGAGAGGTAAATCTGAGAAAATCAGCAGAAAAAAAGGTAACATTGTCTTAATTGTTTGTTTCTTGGCTAATTTGATGTGAAGTATGGTTATGCATGAAACGAAACCCATTTCTGAAAATTTTCAAAAGATAAACTTTGAAGGTTAGCTTGGCCAGTTTTTAGTACATATTTAGTATTGTGTCAGTGAGTGTTTAAAAATAAAAAAAAAATAAAAAAAAAATAATAAAAAAAGGGAAAAAATAAAAAAAAATTAAAAAAAGGGGTGTGTGTGTTGTTATTAAAAATCAAAAAGCAAGGGGAAGAATAGAAAAGATGAAATAGTACCCCTTAAAAAAAATTGTGCTTTTTAATTTTTAATCTTTTGTTTGTGCGTTTGAGAAGGTGGGAAGTGAAATAAGCTTCCGTTTTGGAGATGGCTGACACGCGTAAGGCAAATGTGAAAGACATGATCCATGGTGATATGTTGGTAGGCTCGGCTCTTAAATCTGAAAAAGGTATGCGTTACACACTCAAAGATAACGTATGGCAATTTGGTGGGTAACAACACTTAGGTTAATTGCATTTCTATTTGACTGCATGTTCAAGTTCCCGATACACACGCTTGTCTCCAAGAGTGTGAAAATGAGCTCAAAAAGTCGCTGTCCCCTCTGCTTTGCGTGAGCAATGACCTGGGGATGCTTCGCGTGTATGTAAGGCTCTCCTCTGCTTTGCGTGAGTAATGACCTGGAGTTGTCCATGCATACGTGCTTCTAGATCACCTAAAATAAAAAAAAATATATAATAAAAAAAACAAAAAAAAAAACAAATTTATATGTTAAACCAAAAAGATGCCAATGCGCACAATCAAAAGAGACCCTCTAGTGTCCAAAACCCTGAGCCTTTGTCACTGATGAGAGCATTATCAAAAATGCTTCAAAAAATTCAGTTGACTTTGTATATTATACCCAAAAAATCTTTGTGATATATTCTTTCTCTTCTCAACCAATTCTCGAGCTCAGTTTCAAACTTCTGGTTCAGGTTGTGAAAATATATGGTAGGGAATTTATGTGCTTGATAGTGTGCAATAACATGTACCTAGGATTTGTTGAAACCCACTTGCTGTTCATAATTAATACACAATAAAAGATAATAAAGTGACAAACAGCCTGAATAAGAAAAGGGTTTGAGTTTAAAGTGGATCAGTATATTGGCAATCACCTGGACGTGGTCGAGTAACAGAAGCTGAAAAGTGTTCCTCGGTCAGATTCATACGGTTTGATCTCAAAGAAAACCTTCTCGTTTAGAAATTTGGTATGGTTGTTTTATTTTTATTTTTCTTTTGTGTTATCTTAAGTTCTTATTGTTTATTTTCAACCATGGCCAGGTTAATTTAAAGGTTTTTAATAAGTTTTATGGGTTTCATGCAAGAAAGTATCACCCCTCCAGAATCTCAGGGGAAGAAAATGTGAAGTGAGTCATTGGGTTCAGGGGAAGTGTTGAAAGGAAACTAGCAATCAATGTTTGGGGTTGTGATTAAGAATGTTGTTCTCCTGCTAACCTAGTAACCAGGTATCATATGCTGGTTAGTGTTTGTGTTTGTTCCATGTTGTGCTTGACATGTTAAGTCAGAAAAAGACAACTCATGGACAAGAAGGTCAAGGACTCAGTTGTCCAATGCAAGAACTCTGCTGACTGATCAAGTTGAAGAACCAGCCGGAAAAAAAACTTACCCTATGCTTAGGGGAAGTTTGTTGGTTGTTCAAGTAAAGCTTCCAAAGATTCAAAAGACACTGTTCATAAGTTGAGGGGAAGCTAAATGAAGTCAGTTCAAGAACTACTCAAAAGATTGCCAAGATAGAGGTTTTCAAAATGTCAAGACAGTTACTACTGATTCAGCAAGGACTCAACATTGTTCAAGAAGGAGCAAGTACATGAGAATCCTCCTTTCATTACTTGTTTATCATTTGAAGTCCAAGCTCTGATAAAGAGAGAAAGCCATCTAACATCCCATATGCTGCCAATTGAAGATTGTTAAAGAAAAGAATCTTCATCAACCCATGCTCAAGCCAAGGAGAAGACTGCAAGTCTGAAGATTGAAAGTAGAAGACATTTAATAGCACAAGCCAAGGGGAAGATTGTAAGGGAATAATTTGTGGCTTGTGTATTAAATCATCACTTGGTGGACTATTTTGAAGGCCTATGTGATAGAATAGGTGTAAAATAGCTGGGTTATGGTTATATTGGGTCATTGGGCCAATTTAGACATGATTGGGCTCATTTAGAAAGTGTTTAGGGGATGTTTAGTGGGCCTTTAAAGTCCAATACGGGAATTTGATTTAGTTTAGGGTTTTTGGATGGCTTGTTTACCAAGATTGTCCATTCCTATTTATAGGACCCCTAGTCTACTTTGTAGGGGTTGGCCATTCTAGAGAGAGACCAGAGAAATAGAGAATTCGAGATTCTCTGAGGTGTACTAGACGATTCTCATCAATTGTAATCGTGTGCATCTGTGACACCGGCGAAAATACATGTATTTTCCGGACAAACACGAACACGAACAATTATTTATTCCAAACATACGTGCATTCATACATTTAGTAGGGTTGATTAGATGTGTCATTTGGTCCACAAACATTTACACAATAGTATGCCCTGATCTTTGGTGACTAATTAACAAAATGCTAATCGAACGTACACAACTCGTGAGACTTATGATTACATGATAATGTGTGACATTGAATCTTAATTGATTGAATTTTAATTGACTTTGGTGAGTCTAAGTGCATAGCCTTCTTTATGTTATTAAAGATTCATGAATTAGGATTAAATTTACAAGTTAGTTTATTCATGAAATTCACAATTGATTAAATACCTAAATTAATTAGAAATTTCGGTCCATGGTTTGTATATAAGAATTCCGAAACTTTGAGGGCCTTAAGGGAATTGTTCATAGCAATATGGATAAGAACTCTCGTTGGATTCAAATACTAACTTCAAATGCCTAACAAAATCCTCAACTCTCCCCTTAAATCTCTTAATACCGTCGCATACCTCTCTCCATCCCTCCTCCCTTTTCTTCTTCATTCACAATCAGGCCATCATCTGCTGTTTCACCCAAGTTTGGAGGTCGCAAGGGGCTGAATAATAGCCTGGACACATCGTAACAATCTCAAAGACAATCGAGAGCAAACGAAACCGAAGGTGATTCTTAGGAAGCCATTTGTTTACGTTTTCGGTTTCAAACTCTTGCCGAGCTCCCTAAGGTGAGTTCTCTAACATTTTTCTCTCTAAGTATCTCCTTGAGAGAGAAAAGCATGCTACAAACATTTCTGGTAATATAATTGTATAGCTGATCACGTATGTGCGAACATAACACATATTTGAAGTCCTTACATTTTCGAACCGTTAGTTTATGAGAAAGCGAGGTTATATTGAGTAGTACTACTGGGTTTGACAAACCCCACCCGCGTTAGTCGCTCTAACTCGACTGGATGTCGAACGGGTGTAACATTAGCCTAGACAGCATCATCATCGTTCGTGTTAGACGATGGTGGAAAGGCATTACAAACACAAACAGTCACGCTTCGGTTGCGAACCACATAGTGATAGCAGTATTGGCCTAGCTAGCTACAATACAGTTATGATTACACTAGTTCAAACATTGGTACTAACATTGTTACAAACATTTATTTTCACGTTGTGTATTTATGAACTCACCAGCCTTTGCGCTGACCCACATAGCATGTCTTTCACAGGTTTCTAGGTCCGGAGCACGATTAGGATGCATGAATTGCGTTGGGTCTACAACACACTTTTAAAACCTCATTGGTTTATTTTTATTTGGGTTTAGCGCGTGTTTTGCGCAACATTTGGTTTACCTTTATTACGCTTCCGCATATGTTTTATACTGTGTTGGTGTGTTTTTAAAAACCGTATTTGCATGGTTTAGTATGGCTAATGACTCGGGTCCTGGTTTGTCACATGCCTCGCGGTTATACTTCGCAGGTGGAATTTGAGGGTGTGACAGATTGGTATCAGAGCCATTGGTTATAGTGAACTCGGTCTTGCATATAGGCCAACTATAGCCTTAGAGTTGCATTAGCTATACACACACGTGCGCACATGTTCGTGTTAATCTAGCATTTCATGAGATATACATATGTGTATATATATTATTTTACAAACATGTCGACATCCCTTATATCATCCCGAGCTGGTAGGAGACCTGCTAGTTCATCAAACGTCTGAACTGAAGGAACACCGAATGAAGCTGACTAACTACACTAACGCTCATGAGGAGCAGACTCACGTAACAGGTTCTCGTAGCAGGGTCGGGTGGGCCGCGAGCTATGGGACGTGTGCAACCCAACAGGAAATATCACAACCTCACTGGAAATCGAGAAGGATCTTCGAGTCCTTACGAGCAAAATTAGACGCGACATCGAGACTGTTAACATGAACCACACGAATTCCCATATAGAGTGGGAGAAGCATATGTGCGCACATAAAACTGGAATTTGGGAACGCTAAGGCCCGAGTGGCCATAGCAAAGGCCAGAAATATAACATAGGGACACAGGCAAGATAGTTGAGGCACAGTCCGTGGTTGTCGTGTGTACGATACCTGTGTGTACGATAACCGAAACAGTTCACGCCAAGGAGGGTGTGACAGATTGGTACTAACATTAACATGACTATAACCTAACAGAAAACACTGAATGATCAACACTAAACGACAACACTAGCAGTTCATGACCAAGAGTAGGGGCTAGGAGCTCAAGGAACTTGCACTTTCAAGAAGCTTTTAAGGCTGTGAGCCTCCTGTAATCAACGAAACAGAAAAAGTGGTTAGGTCACTCAGCTATACCGAGAGACATAAATCGACATTCGGGACTTGTGATTTCCCTTGGTCAACAGAGTCAAACAAGTGACAGGAACATTTGAGGGACCCGCACTCACCTGGTGGAATATCCAGGTATAAACATTAGGTCTAGACGCGATTAGCCTACTACCTTGAACGGAGATTCACTACATCATTGAGAGAGGAGAACGTTTTAGTAAAGCTATCTAGAAACTAGAGGGCAAGCTACGAAATCTTAGGATGGAAGATCCTGAAACCGAAACTTATATAACTCTATCCCATGAAAGGACTCTTTCGCGTCCTCACATAAAGAAACCGGTTTGCAAGCATATAGAAATTCGCGCGGCTGGGTTGGCCATCAAAATCGGAGCATGGTAGCTCCAGCAAATCCCACTATCGTCAAAAAAAAAAAAAAAAAACTCGGTTAGCATGTGGATTTACTGACTGTGCTATAGATCAAAGTACCTTTTCTTGAGGAAGCCTATTACGAGTACTTCAGGACACAAGCGAAAGTGGGACGGCACAAGTGAAAACAATTCTAGAATCGAGTTGCATATGCCAACCAACAACAACAACAGAGACACGAGCTTAGTAACTCAATAAGTAACTTCTTAAGCAAAGCAATAAATACCAAACATTTAGGGTTGAGGTGGTGCACTGGAAAGTTCTCTAAAGTGTAACGAATGTAACTACCAACACACTAGCGTGTGTGGCAAGCAATATTGCTAGAACTGCGGAAGGATGAGCCACATGACTAAAGATTGTAGGGATTAAAGTTTACAACAACTAACTCAAGGCTACTGAAGCCGTCACTGAATGTTAAGGAATTAAGGAGCACCTTAAGAGAAATTTCCTATGGAACAAATGGTTATGCATTCGTGCTTGGTTTGGGAAACGCCAGGAATGATTAAGCGTCATTAGTCTCTTACATGTGATTACATACATCTAAACCTCAGTGAAGGCTAGGCATGCACTGGAATTAACAAATGGAAGAATTGAGTGGAAACAAGAAATGTTGTTAGGAGATGTAACTGGAACCAACAGGTCCACGTGCTAATCACTCTAAGTAGATCTGACGAGATTTGTCGGAATGGATTGGTTGTCCAAGCGTCGAGCCGAGACTCTTATCAGGTAAATAATCATCTTAATTCCCCTCCCTAGCGGGAACGTCCTATCAAGTTCAAGGACAGAGGAATGGGTCTATCCAAGGAAACATATCACATCTAAGGACACAGAGGTGTTTGCGGAGGGATCACATCGCTATTCTAGCTCATCTTGATAAGAAGCTTAAGTAAGATAGGAAGATCATGAATTTTCCAGTCACCAAAGACCTACCCGGTCTTCCATCTCATTGCCATGTCGAACCTCAAGTTGACCTCGCACCCGAGGCAGTATCTATTGCCCGAGCACCATACTAACTCGCACCAGGAAAAAAAAATACAGTAATCGTAAACTTAGCCTCAGGAGTAACTAGATAAAGGGTATATCAGGACAAACTTATCGTCGTGGGAAGCCTCAATTCGTTGTCCAGGAAAAGGACGAGAATTTGTGTACGTGCATTGATTTTCATGAGAGGAACAAGGTTACCTTCCAACATCATTAACGCTACCTCGAGTTTACGATGTATTCAATCAACTTTAGCGATCAATCTACGGTTCTAAGAGTTAACAGAGAATCTGTATACCATCGGCTAAGAATTCAGAACGAGGAAGTCCTTGAAAACTACGTTCAGAAAATCGGTATGGCCACTGCAAATTTTGGTCCTAGCCGGTGGATTGACGAACGCACCCGGGACGTTCATGGATCTCGTGAGCTGCGTGGGTAAGCACTCCCTCTATCAAGTTGACATTGGACTATTAATAATGTTCGGCTTACCCCAAAACTTAGGAAGAACATGAAGAAACACCTCCGTCTGAACCTATCAAGCTTAGAAAGGGATACAGGGTGATCCCTTTACTATGGAGGCCCCCGATGATTGGCCAGCTTCAACAGTACCAACAAGGATGAAGTAAACTTCATATATTGACAACTTGCTATCGATGATTCATTGAGAGAACTTTCTATGACTGGCAAAGGTACTACATGCACTAAGGTGATAACCACGACGATTATTCAAATGCCAAAGAGGAAGCTTCACATTGCGCTGAATTTTATCATAATCAAGAGGACCAAAGACATCATGGCATGTCGCAATACCTTCAAGCAAGGTCTAAGTTATGTGTGGATGAAACGCGAGAAGACCATCATCTATGACTCACGTCAGCTGAAGATGCATGAGCAGGACTACGCCACCCATGACTTGGGATTGGGTGAAATTTCATTCACATCGAAGGTCTAGAGACATTATATGTATGGTACCAAACACACCACCCGCATAGATCACAAGGTTTCGGGGAGCATGGCGTGAGCGTGGATGGACAGGTACAATGGTATAGTATGGAACTCTATTATGTAACAACTAACAAGAGCCTTGTAATATCTCTAAACCCGTCTACTTACCTAAAAAAAAGGGAGGGCGGTTCTGGTAGGTGATTAGTACGCTTCTGGAATACCAATGGTGTGGTGGGTTAGCTGCGGTACACCCTATACATAAACACTAATGGCGTTTTGGAAGTGAGATTTGGAGTCTGACCAAGAGCTAGCCCTAGTCATCATTAGGGCAAGGCTAATGTGGTAGCTAATGTCCCAAGCAACAAGGAAACCCTTAAGCTTAATCGAGTTTAGACATTAATCCAACTCACTATGCACACGAGACCACTGGAGCAAGCTCAGGACGCTCAACTCATGCCATTATGAGAAGCTAACGTAGGGGTGGAACCCTACAAGGTACTCTGGTACGACAATCAAGAAAGTTTATGATGGATGAAGCTCACAGTTCTCGAAAACGTGCTCACCTTGGTCAGGGCACGCGAAAATGCCGAAATTGGTACCTATATGAGAAAAATGCCTAACTTATTCAAAGGTTAAGACCCTACATCAGCACACATTTGGACTGTACTACAGTCGGAAAAGTTCCTAGGTGAAGCGAGGACAAATCTCTATGGACTCTAGCGCCAAACTAACGAGAACATCAAGCAAACATGATTCTATTTGGGCGATCGTTGAACAATTAATCAAACCTACACTTTCTAATGACTAAAGAGATGAATAGAATATGAAGAAATTATCTCGGACCTATATGAGTGAGATCACCTCACGGCACGGGGTGCCATTTAAGCCATATAGGGTCGAGACACTCGATTTACCCCTCATTTCTGGGTAGGATTACTGACAATGTCAAGAGCACGCCAGCTTACGAGCACTGCATATCATTCTCAAACTGATGGACAGAGCGAACAGACTACTTAACCCATTAGAAAACACACCCATATCATGCGTGGTGGATTTCGGCAACAATTGGGAAAAGCTTTTGGCACTAGCATTGAGTCAGCATCGTTTGACGCACGTTAGGGATAAAGACGTAGATCACCTATCTACTAGGCAGATGTTGGTAATAGTCAGTTCACAGATCCTGAACCGTACACGAGACACCGGAGATAATCATGAAAACCCGAAACCGTATGCAGCGTCTCGCAATCAACAGAAGAACTATGCCGACAGGCATCCTACTGAAGGTCTGGCGCTGGCAAGGGTAATCCGTTTTGGGAAAGCGGGATAAAACCTAACGCACAATACATAGGACCATGTGGTATCGTGGCTAGAATTGGTTTTGTAGCATATGAGTTGAATCTACCGGAAATATATATCTGTACACACAACATGTTTCATAAATCTAACCTGAAGGTGGTTATCAGATAAGATACTCATCGTCACTCGAGGAGTTAGAAACAGACAAACAATTTTCACCTCACTGAAGTACCAGTGGGGATATTGGACCGCGATGGGAAACAACTCAGACATAGCGATATTTCGATCTTAAAGTTTGGAATGAAGTTCACATGGAAACACGATGATCAGTCGATGCGAAAGCATCCTCGGTTATTCAATTGGACAAACATCAATCAATCAGGGTACAAGTTAAATTTCGGGGGCGAAATTTCTCTCAACAAGGGGATGATGTGACAACTGAATTTTTTTTTCTTCCCTTGTGTCTAGCGAACAAACAACAATCTTCATTTTCGGGACGAAAATTCCTTTAACAAGAGGATGATGTGACACCGGCGAAAATACATGTATTTTCCGGACAAACACGAACACGAACAATTATTTATTCCAAACATACGTGCATTCATACATTTAGTAGGGTTGATTAGATGTGTCATTTGGTCCACAAACATTTACACAATAGTATGCCCTGATCTTTGGTGACTAATTAACAAAATGCTAATCGAACGTACACAACTCGTGAGACTTATGATTACATGATAATGTGTGACATTGAATCTTAATTGATTGAATTTTAATTGACTTTGGTGAGTCTAAGTGCATAGCCTTCTTTATGTTATTAAAGATTCATGAATTAGGATTAAATTTACAAGTTAGTTTATTCATGAAATTCACAATTGATTAAATACCTAAATTAATTAGAAATTTCGGTCCATGGTTTGTATATAAGAATTCCGAAACTTTGAGGGCCTTAAGGGAATTGTTCATAGCAATATGGATAAGAACTCTCGTTGGATTCAAATACTAACTTCAAATGCCTAACAAAATCCTCAACTCTCCCCTTAAATCTCTTAATACCGTCGCATACCTCTCTCCATCCCTCCTCCCTTTTCTTCTTCATTCACAATCAGGCCATCATCTGCTGTTTCACCCAAGTTTGGAGGTCGCAAGGGGCTGAATAATAGCCTGGACACATCGTAACAATCTCAAAGACAATCGAGAGCAAACGAAACCGAAGGTGATTCTTAGGAAGCCATTTGTTTACGTTTTCGGTTTCAAACTCTTGCCGAGCTCCCTAAGGTGAGTTCTCTAACATTTTTCTCTCTAAGTATCTCCTTGAGAGAGAAAAGCATGCTACAAACATTTCTGGTAATATAATTGTATAGCTGATCACGTATGTGCGAACATAACACATATTTGAAGTCCTTACATTTTCGAACCGTTAGTTTATGAGAAAGCGAGGTTATATTGAGTAGTACTACTGGGTTTGACAAACCCCACCCGCGTTAGTCGCTCTAACTCGACTGGATGTCGAACGGGTGTAACATTAGCCTAGACAGCATCATCATCGTTCGTGTTAGACGATGGTGGAAAGGCATTACAAACACAAACAGTCACGCTTCGGTTGCGAACCACATAGTGATAGCAGTATTGGCCTAGCTAGCTACAATACAGTTATGATTACACTAGTTCAAACATTGGTACTAACATTGTTACAAACATTTATTTTCACGTTGTGTATTTATGAACTCACCAGCCTTTGCGCTGACCCACATAGCATGTCTTTCACAGGTTTCTAGGTCCGGAGCACGATTAGGATGCATGAATTGCGTTGGGTCTACAACACACTTTTAAAACCTCATTGGTTTATTTTTATTTGGGTTTAGCGCGTGTTTTGCGCAACATTTGGTTTACCTTTATTACGCTTCCGCATATGTTTTATACTGTGTTGGTGTGTTTTTAAAAACCGTATTTGCATGGTTTAGTATGGCTAATGACTCGGGTCCTGGTTTGTCACATGCCTCGCGGTTATACTTCGCAGGTGGAATTTGAGGGTGTGACAGCATCAACCAGGTTTTCTAAGTCATATTATTGTGTTTATTGTTTTATTTATTTCTCATCTTGAATTAATCAATCGTCGGGATTCCGCACCTTCGATTGATCGTCGATATCGTGTAAGGATCGTTTTGGGACTTACACA
>JBCNJP010011363.1:0-16930 GCA_039602395.1 Deinandra increscens subsp. villosa
CATAAACTCATGCATTTTTGTTTAGGAAGATGATGGAGGAGTTTTTCAAACTGATACATACGTATTCATTGGGAGATTTTATACTTGTTATAGGGTGGGTAGGTTTTGATAGTGTTGAAAAGAAGATGATTGATATAATGAAGAGAGTGGATGAGTTTCTTGATGAGGTTGTAGTAGAACGTTGTCGTATTGGGAGCCATGAGTCCGGGATTATTGTGGCTAAATTGCTCGCTTTACAGGAGGAAGAACCTGAGCTTTAGACTAATGAAATTATCAAAGGCTTCATACTGGTAAATGGGTAAAACTAGCTGGTCAACTATTCTCACACCACTTAAATTTATAGATCGATATGATCAAAGAGTTTTCTTTAAGAACTAAATTTTTATTAAAATATGAGCATCTCTTCCAAGGAGGTAGAGAAACCAACAACCCTATACAACCAAAATAAAACAACCCAAATAAAACCAACGCCACAAACAAATTATATGTTACAGATAATCCAATCTAACCAGATATCAAAGCTGATTTTGGCTTTAATCTACATCGAAAGCTGACTATTACTTTTAATCTCCATCAAGATTTTTTTGAGCAATGGGTTTTTATAGTTGAAACAACCTCGTTCCTTTCCTTTCGAATACACCACCATCGCATAAGAATAAATGCAAGAATGAATTCCTTTCTCCTGGCCCCATTAATGATTTATTATCGAAGAGTTATTATAAGATTACATAAAATACCAATAACGACTTAAGAGTCCAACTAAAGCTTTTCTTAAAAACACCTATCTTTTATATTTAAAAAATGATAAATATTTGTAACCAAGGTGAATAGACCCTCTCCTAGTTTCGCATATGAATTAATTATCGAATAATAATAGAGCACAAAGCTAACCAACTCTTGACTCAAACTTATAGCTCATGCTCATTGCTAGAACAGAAACACCATATTTAACGCTCGAATGGTATATGTCATTGTTGGTTAACAATTCAAATGCAGTGGAAACAATCAAGAACGAGATGAACACTCATGTTGGTTCTAACCGCTTGTTACAAGAAACCAATCTTGGTAAGCTAAATTACCTATAAAGCGCCATCAAAGAGAAGTCTTCGTCTATACCCAACTCTTCCCTTACTACTTCCACGAGAAGCTTCCGACAACATCACCATTGGTGCTACTTAGTGTCTCGTTCGAGCTCTTCCTGGGAGTATGGCATGGGTTACTTCAGCGCCGTAGCGCCTGGTACTCGAATATTGGCTCGAGGCATATTCTCTACCCCTTCTTACCCTGAAAAACACGTGGAACAATGTTGATGGTTAATGCATGGCCATTTAGAGGGATCCCATTCGATCTGTGAGATGAACCATATAAGTTTATGCTTGAGAGATCTGATAGTAGTAGAGATAGCGATAAATACAAACTGCTAGCTTTTAGCATTGGTAGGCGTGGATGTCCGGGAATCAATTTAGAGTATCTTATCCTCCGGTTGACATTGTGAACTTTGATTCACACTACGTCAAAAACGACCTTTAGTAACTGTTTTTCCGAAAACACGTAGCCACTGTTTTTAAAATAATGTGACTAAGGGTAAGAAACACTAGTTTTAGCCACACATATTTTGTACCTGTTGCCAAATATGTAGCTTTTGGACCCTTTTAGCTATGAATACTTACAACTCAAATTATCATTAGAAGGAATCACCCTCCTAATAATAACAAAATTTTATATCGCATCATATCCCATAATAATAAAAAGAGGGGGTACGGATACTCACTTGATAAGGAGATCGAAAAAGAGAGATAACACCGAAACGCGAAAGGTAATTAACCCGGATCGCCCAATGAGGTACGCAAGGTCCCAATTGGGATTTATGTGACACCCCCGCTTTGCCTGGAACCCCAGTGTACAGGTGCCTACCCTTACGGTCCGCACGGACTTCTAAATACCCGAATAACTCGGTATATTAACATTTTATTATTTTCTACTCTTGAATCTAAAAATATATATATTAACATGTTTTGGTTCATAAAATTATATTACAATTCCTTCCGGATTGTGAAATATTAATTATTGTTTTTCAGAAACCCTAATTTGACGTATTTCTCAAATAAATATCAAAACTCGTTATTTTATAAAATAAACTTAGGGCTTTTATTTGTAATATGATATTATGATATACCTCAAAAGGTGAGACCTTAATTTGATCCCAAAAGTCCAATTTTGACAAAATAACGTTAAGAAAACCCTAATTTTTGACCCGATTCAAGAACATATACTAAACCTTTACCAATCATAAAATTAGTTTAGGGCTTTCTTAATACATGTTATTTCATGATGCTATGCAAAATTTCAGGTCCTAAAACATCACAGATTTCTCTAATTGAGCAAAACATCATTAAGAACCCTAGTTTTAGGTTAATTCTAGAACTCTAATCAAACGGTCATATGAACAGAAATTGATTGAGGGCTTTTGATCTACATACCTAATAACGTAGGACTGCAGAAGATGGGCTTCAGAAGATCTCTGGATCGATCGAATTTGAAGGAGCAAGTTGCTGTGACGGGTTAGGGTTTTTAGAGTGTTGATTCACGAAATTGGCAGCCAAATTTGATGGATTGGAAGGGTATTTATAGGGGTTGGGACCGCAGGGAGGTAAGGACACGTCCTATGGTGATTAATCGCACAAAAACGACACATAGGAGGTTGAAATCGACGCCCCAAAGCGATAACTCTCGATTTTCTGCTGATCTCATTCTGGGGCGTACCGCCCAGAATGAGAACATTTGGGGCGTACCGCCCAGCCGCCACTTTTGACAGAATTTTGATATTTACAGTTTTGGTCCCTGCAGCTTAGTTTTGTGCACTATAACCCTCTAAACTTTCATAATTTACCATTTTAAACCCTAGAACTTGACAAGATACATGATTAATTGATTTCTAATCTTGGGATGATAAAAATAATTTTTGATAAATCACGAGACTCTCGGTTCATACCGAAATCACACGTAAAATCGTAGTTTCGTTATTTTTGTTTTAAACCTCGAACTTTCGCGAAACCTCACTTGTATTTACTCGTGTGCATGACTAGTATTACCCACAAGCATCATACATGTTTGGAATACTCAAGTTTTATGGTTTTACATAAATAACAAAAACGATTGAGTTAAAGATTCGATTTGCGATCAATTGAGATATCGAAAGTTACGAATATTGTGATTAAAGAGTTTAATCATATAATAAGTGAAATAACAATATCAAATGAGATAACGATTCTTTATTGATTATCAAACATGATCGAAAACGGGTCGGGTATTTACAAACGGATTGACCGAAGTGTCACAGTCTCCCCTACTTTAGGAAATTTCGTCCCGAAATTAAATTCGAGAAGACCGTTTAAACAAGTGCGGATACTTGGTCTTCATTTGGTCCTCACGTTCCCAGGTAAATTCTGGTCCACGTTTAGATTCCCAACGAACTTTGACAATGGGTATGCGACTGCGTTTGAGTTGTTTGAATTCTCGATCCATAATTTCTACAGGTTTCTCAATGAAATGCATGGATTCGTCGATTTGAATGTCATCTAGTGGAATATGGAGATTCTCATCAGCTAGACATTTGCGAAGATTTGACACATGAAATGTAGGATGAACATTGGCTAACTCTCGAGGGAGATCGAGTCGATAGGCCACTTTACCGACTTTTTCGAGAATTTTGAATGGGCCTACATAACGAGGTGCTAGTTTCCCTTTCTTACCAAATCGGACGATACCTTTCCAAGGAGATACTTTTAGGAGGACTAAGTCGCCGATTTTGAATTCGAGGGGCTTTCGTCGCTTATCAGCATAGCTTTTCTGACGACTTCTAGCAGCGAGTAAATTGTTACGAATTTGAGAGATTATGTCAGTCGTTTCTTGTATTAGTTCGGGACCAGTGATTTGTGCTTCACCAATCTCGTTCCAACATATAGGTGACCGACATTTTCGACCATAAAGTGCTTCAAAAGGTGCCATACCGATGCTCGAGTGATAACTGTTGTTATATGAAAACTCGGCCATCGGTAAATGAGAATCCCAATTTCCACCAAAATCAATGACACAAGCGCGGAGCATATCTTCAAGAGTTTGAATTGTGCGCTCAGACTGACCATCGGTTTGTGGATGGTATGCACTGCTGAGATCCAAACGAGTTCCCAAGATAGATTGAAGAGATTGCCAAAAATGAGAAATAAAACGACCATCTCGATCTGATATGATGCTCAAAGGAGTACCGTGACGACAAACGATATGTTCAACGTAAGTACGAGCCAATTTCTCGGCTCCATCTTTTTCACGGATAGCGAGAAAGTGAGCAGATTTGGTTAAACGATCAACAATGACCCATATGCTATCGTGACCACTGGAAGTACGCGGGAGTTTAGTGATGAAATCCATTGTGATATTCTCCCACTTCCAATCAGGAATTTTTGGTTGTTCGAGTAGACCAAAAGGTCGTTGATGTTCGGCTTTAACTTTTGAGCAAGTAAGACATTTAGCTACAAAGAGCGCGATGTCTTTCTTCATTCCGGGCCACCAATAGAGAGAACGAAGATCATGGTACATCTTATCTGCACCGGGATGGATGGAATAACGGGATTTATGAGTTTCGTTCAAAATGATGGTACGGAGATCGTCTCGGTTAGGAATCCAGAGACGATTCATGAAATAAAGGAGACCATTGGATTTAGTTTCTAGTTGAAGTTCAGCACCACAAGACATCTCCTCGTACATGTTACCTTCCGTAACCGATATGTGTTGAGCCTTAAAAATACGGGTTTGAAGATCAGACAACAGATGAGTAGTTTGAAAGAGAATTGGTTTAAGGTGTTCCTTACGACTAAGTGCGTCAGCCACTACGTTCGCCTTACCTGGGTGGTAAAGAATATTGCAGTCATAGTCGTTCAGGAGTTCAACCCAACGGCGTTGGCGCATGTTGAGTTCCTTTTGATTGAAAATGTGTTGGAGGCTTTTGTGATCGGTATAAATTACGCATTTGGTACCGTATAGGTAGTGTCTCCAAATTTTCAAAGCAAACACAACAGCACCAAGTTCGAGATCGTGCGTTGTATAATTCTTTTCATGAACTTTAAGTTGTCTTGATGCATACGCGACTACCTTTCCTCGTTGCATGAGAACGCAACCGAGGCCTTGGTTTGAAGCATCGCAATAGACGACAAAGTCGTCGTTACCGTCAGGAAGAGTTAATATAGGAGCATCGCACAGTTTCTGCTTGAGAGTCTGAAACGCCTCTTCCTGAGTAGGACCCCACTCAAAAGGTTTATTCTTTTGTGTTAAAGTGGTGAGTGGTACTGCGATTCTAGAGAAGTTTGAAATAAAACGTCGGTAATAACCTGCTAGTCCAAGGAATGAACGGATTTCAGTAGGGGTACTTGGGGTACTCCAACTTTTTATGGCTTGGATCTTGGCAGGATCGACATGAATACCTCTGTCATTGACAATGTGTCCTAAAAATTGGACTTCCTTAAGCCAGAATTCACATTTAGAGAATTTGGCATAAAGTTGTTCTTTCTTTAGGAGGTTCCAAAATTTGACGAAGGTGAGTTTCGTGTTCCGACTTTGATTTAGAGTAAATGAGGATATCGTCAATAAAGACGATGACGAATTTATCGAGGTAAGGTTTACAAACGCGATTCATGAGGTCCATGAATACCGCAGGTGCGTTGGTTAACCCAAAGGGCATAACGGTGAATTCAAAATGACCATAACGAGTACCGAAACGCAGTCTTATGTACATCCTCCTCCGTGACACGAAGTTGATGGTAACCAGAACGAAGATCAATTTTTGAAAAACACTTAGCTCCTTGGAGTTGGTCAAAAAGATCATCGATTCGTGGTAATGGGTATCGATTTTTGATGGTAAGTTTATTAAGTTCACGATAATCGATACACATTCGGAATGTACCATCCTTTTTCTTGACAAATAGAACAGGTGCTCCCCAAGGTGAGGAACTAGGTCGAATGAAGCCTTTGTCAGAAAGTTCCTGAAGTTGTTTAGATAATTCCTGCATTTCCGAGGGCGCTAGGCGATATGGTGACTTCGCAACGGGAGTAGCACCAGGAATAAGATCGATACGAAAATCGACTTGACGAACGGGAGGTAGACCTTTTATGTCTTCAGGAAAGACTTCAGGAAAGTCTCGAACAATTGGAATGTCTCTGATTCGATTCTCTTCCTCCCGAACTTCCATGATGTGGGCCAGGAAGGCCACATACTCCTTGCGTAAGTACTTTCGGGCTTTAGTACATGACATAAGTTTTAGCCCACTTGATGGTTTATCGCCATGAACTATAAGGACTTGATTATCCGGACAAGGAAGACGAATGATTTTATCAAAGCAAACGAGTTCCGCGTGATGTCGAGATAACCAATCCATGCCAATGATAATATCAAAGCTCCCGAGAAGCATAGGTATTAGATCAATAGGGTAGGTGTGATCCTTGAATTTGAGAGTGCAATTATGAATAACGGAATTGAGAGTGATTGGTTTTCCATCCGCAACTTCGACCGAAATGGAAGGTTTAAGTATAGTACGAGGCATAGCAAGTAAAGGTTCAAAGTCCAAGGAAACAAAACTCCTATCGGCTCCAGAATCAAATAAAACAGAAGCATAGCGATTATTAACTAGGAACGTACCGTTAACGACTTCCTGGTTAACTTGAGCTTGGTTGGTATTGAGATTGAAAGCACGAGCAGGTGCTCCACGATTATTGTTGATTGGAGGATTTGTGATTGCAAGTCTGGGACATGTATTGCGGAGATGACCAGGATCTCCACAATTGTAGCAGGCTCGTATGTTTGGAACTTGAGCATTTAGAAGCTGAGCAGGCCTTTGAGCCACGGGACGGGCCATTAGAGGTTGGGCTTGCATCGGGAAACGACATGTGTTGATCAGATGACCAAAGCGGCCACAATTGAAACATTTCCAGCAAGCAACAGTGGTAGGATGATGGCGATTGCAAGTGTTGCATTGGGGATGAGGCCCGGTATAGAGTTTCTTGGCTGGAGGAGCAGCAGGATTAGAAGGAGTAGCAGTGGTAGGAGTGGTGGTTACAGCGAAGTTCTTAGCCTTCCTCTTTCTTTTGTTTGAATTAGTAGATGAAGACTCAACTTTAACCTCCTTTTCCTTCCCACTTTTCTTGGATTTTTACTTCCTTCTTGCACCCTTTCCGAGTCAAGTTTCCGGCCTTAACATGGTTATCAGTCAACCTTCCAGCAAGGCGCATAGCTTCGTCGAGAGTTGGGGGTTTACTTGCCCAAAGAGCATTTTGAATGATCATAGGCAGACCACCAATGTAATTTTCAATACATCGGTATGCAGGGAAAGCCATATCAGGCAACAGAAGTTTTAACTCTTGAAAACGGTCCATATAAGCTTGACTCTCTCCACTATCTTGCTCCAAGTCATGAAATTCATCTTCGAGCATCTTCATTTCACTACGCGGACAATATTTTTCCTTGATTATATCCTTGAATTGACTCCAAGGTAAAGCCAAAGCGTTATCAGAACCACGGAGTCGTTTCTCGCCATTCCACCAAGTAAGAGCTTTCTTGGTCAAAGCACTGGTAGCACGGCAGACTTTCAAGTTTTCAGGACACTCGCTATTGGTGAAGGTATTTTCTATACCCTCGAACCACTGGAGTAGCCCGGTAGGGCCTTCAGATCCAGAAAATTTGGGAGGATTACACGAGTTGAAATGTTTGAATGAGCAATTAGTGGCAGCATCGTGGTTGTGATGATTAGTATTCAGATTCTGTTGAAGCTGTACCATCATATTAGGAATGACCGTTGCCATTTGCTTGGCAATTAAGGAGGCCATTTTGCGGTCATTGTTGCCTTTGCGGTGACCACGGAAATGAGTTGACATTCTAAAGAGAAAGAAAAACATTTGTGAGACTAGAAATAAGATATGATTGATAATCAATTTTGGATACGAGTGATTGTGGTAAATCATTAGAGAATCATAGAATATCGAGGATCTTTGAAAATCATAATACATAAAGCCGAAAATCATGTTGTCATTGATAAAATATAATGGAGTGGTTCTCGTTTCCCGATTGGGAAATTACAACCGTGACTAATCGAAGTTATTAATGGTCTTTGGCAGTATTTATAAGACATGCTTTGGCCTAATAGGTTCCAACACTCTCACCAAAGGCTTCCAAGTAGGCATCCAAGTCCATACGGCTGATCCGGATTTATACGCAATGCTTACTTGGATAGACCCCTAGCTACCGGTGTTTTCCCCCTTCCAGTTACTACATGTCTACTGCCAGAAACCTAACCCCAACGGATTTAAAATCATAAATCAAAATCCTAAGATGGCACGTAAGGCACCATTACTAAGGAATTAGGCTAGGAAGCCTGAAGAGTCTGTGTGTGTCAAGTGTTTAACAGAAAGACAAGATTTTGAGAAAGGCATAATTAAGTAGCATATAAGGACACCATATAATATAATAGGCATGCAAACATGAGTTAATCATGTGGGACACCTAAGGCATAGTCTAGGTTATCCAGTTCTAATAACCTAAATCCCTATAGCCAAGGCTCTGATACCAATCTGTCACACCCCAACCGACGGCGGAATTTGTCGGGGCATGATGATTGTCCAAATGCTCATGACAACTAATTTAAGTTGCAATTTACTTAAACATGCCCTTTTTATTTATTTAATCAAGAACATCTTACAAACATAATTATACATTACAAAACCACATAAACACTGATTTAAGTCCTTAACTAGGTCCAGCATCCTAGTATGATCACAAAAAGGCTCAAGCATGGTTCCCTGCAACATGTATAAGATAAAGTGTCAACTACAAAAGTAGTTGGTGAGTAAACATAGGTTTTGTGTATATCATTTATATAAAACATGCGATCTATGTGTTAAGTGAACATTCGTAGAGTATGATAAACGAGTAATGAAATAGAGTAAATAATATGAGCGTATCAAACCCTTGACAATTAGGTTTCCAATCACCCATTGAAAATACGTTTCAATTTACCGGGTGGGTTGTCATACCAATAGATCTATTATTGTTACCCCGGCTCGGTATGTTAATGAATCCGCTTCGAGTTTGAGTTTGAGCACAACAACATCAATAATCCAAACAAGTTCAACACACTTAGAATACACATAACGAGCATAGAGTTCGCATATATTTTTAGAGTAATATATATAGAGTTTGAGTTTGAGTTTGAGTTTGAGATAGAGATACATGTTACACCCCAAAGTATTAAAAGAGAAGGGGCTATGAGTACTCACTACTCAAATTATCATTAGAAGGAATCACCCTCCTAATAATAACAAGAGTTTATATCGCATCATATCCCATAATAATAAAATGAGGGGGTTATGGATACTCACTTGATAAGGAGATCGGACAAGAGAGATAACACCGAAACGCGAAAGGTAATTAACCCTGAGATTATCCTAATGACACAAAGAGGCTATATAAATAGGAGAAACCAAAATGGAACCGAGTTCTAAGTATCTTAAGAGTTATAGAAACACTATGTTTAATTGAGTTAAAATTACCGTTTTACCCTTTATAGTCATAGTTAAATGATAATATGAAGACGCGCATTCCTATAAGTAAACGCTCACCCCGGGATCGCCCAGTGAGGTATGCCAGTTCCCAATTGGGATTTATAGCGACACCCCCGCTTTGCCAGAAACCCCAGTGTACAGGCGCCTACCCTTACGGTCCGCACGAACTTCTAAATATCCGAATAACTCGGTATATTAACATTTTATTATTTTTCACACTTGAATCTTATAAATATATATATATTAACATGTTTTGGTTCATAAAATTATATTACAATTCCTTCCGGATTGTGAAATATTAATTATTGTTTTTCAGAAACCCTAATTTGACGTATTTCTCAAATAAATATCAAAACTCGTTATTTTATAAAATAAACTTAGGGCTTTTGTTTGTAATATGATATTATGATATACCTCAAAAGGTGAGACCTTAATTTGATCCCAAAAGTCCAATTTTGACAAAATAACGTTAAGAAAACCCTAATTTTTGACCCGATTCAAGAACATATACTAAACCTTTACCAATCATAAAATTAGTTTAGGGCTTTCTTAATACATGTTATTTCATGATGCTATGCAAAATTTCAGGTCCTAAAACATCACAGATTTCTCTAATTGAGCAAAACATCATTAAGAACCCTAGTTTTAGGTTAATTCTAGAACTCTAATCAAACGGTCATATGAACAGAAATTGATTGAGGGCTTTTGATCTACATACCTAATAACGTAGGACTGCAGAAGATGGGCTTCAGAAGATCTCTGGATCGATCGAATTTGAAGGAGCAAGTTGCTGTGACGGGTTAGGGTTTTTAGAGTGTTGAATCACGAAATTGGCAGCCAAATTTGATGGATTGGAAGGGTATTTATAGGGGTTGGGACCGCAGGGAGGTAAGGGCACGTCCTATGGTGATTAATCGCACAAAAACGACACATAGGAGGTTGAAATCGACGCCCCAAAGCGATAACTCTCGACTTCTCTGATCTGATCTCATTCTGGGGCGTACCGCCCAGAATGAGAACATTTGGGGCGTACCGCCCAGCCGCCACTTTTGACAGAATTTTGATATTTACAGTTTTGGTCCCTGCAGCTTAGTTTTGTGCACTATAACCCTCTAAACTTTCATAATTTACCATTTTAAACCCTAGAACTTGACAAGATACATGATTAATTGATTTCATAATCTTGGGATGATAAAAATAATTTTTGATAAATCACGAGACTCTCGGTTCATACCGAAATCACACGTAAAATCGTAGTTTCGTTATTTTTGTTTTAAACCTCGAACTTTCGCGAAACCTCACTTGTATTTACTCGTGTGCATGACTAGTATTACCCACAAGCATCATACATGTTTGGAATACTCAAGTTTTATGGTTTTACATAAATAACAAAAACGATCGAGTTAAAGATTCGATTTGCGATCAATTGATACATTGAATGTTACGAATATTGTGCTTAAAGAGTTTAATCATATAATAAGTGAAATAACAATATCAAATGAGAAACGATTCTTTATTGATTATCAAACATGATCGAAAACGGGTCGGGCATTTACAAACGGATTGACCGAAGTGTCACATATTATACACCTGCTAAATTAAAAAAATATCAGTGACTATAACCATCTTTTGGCTACACGTGAAATTTTTAAAAGTGGCTAAAAATTTCAATTCCCCCTTATCCAAATTTTCAATTCCTGCTTATCCAATTTCTAGAAACAAAATCACTCCCTCGGTTCACTCCCTCGGTTCTATCTATCCCCATTATCCCCCCACATCTCGTCTATTTCTCCTCTACCTGCTGGTCGAATAACCAGAAATACGTCGTCTCACATCCTCTACATTTGGCAATCCATCATCCACCCCCGCATTTGGCACCCCTTTTTCACCCCAGATGGTTTGTGTTACAAGATGGAGTGCTTTCGTATTATAAGATTCACGGACCTGATAAAATTATTGTCGGTAAGGAGACTGAGAAAGGGGCGAAAGTCATCGGCGACAAGTCGTTCCGTCGTTTGTCTCGTCACCGTAATTCCACCTTTAGTATCACCAGTTCTCACTGGAAGCTCGTTGGTGAAGTTCATATTAAGGTCAATCTTCATCCAATTTGAATCGATTTTATATTCAGCTTTGAATCTGATGGCTTATGTGTTTTGACTTTTGATTGTTTTGTTTGTCCGATTTTCTAGGTTTCATCTGTTCGTGAAAGTAGGTCATATGACAAGAGATTTTTTATTTTTACTGGAACAAAGAGGCTGCATTTGAGGGAAGAGACAAGAGATGATCGGTATCCTTTTTAGTTTTTATAGAATGAAATATTATTGAGTGGTCAAAAGCGTTGTAGATCGCTTTTTTATACATTGATGGTTTAATTCTTTCTTGATTGGACATGGCTAAACTAGTCGTAGACTTGTAGCTTTGATGAGTGTGTTTAGTTTTGAAAATTCCTGGATGAATCTTTCCTATATTTGATGCTTTATTCTGATGATATATTGTTTATGAAGCTAACAAAGGAAGTGTGAACGAGTTGAAAGGATCAGTTTAGCAGTATATTTGTGATGACAGATTTGGAGCTGCTACATTTTTAGTTACTCTTTCTAATTAAATTTCGTTCGGTATCGATTTCTTTGTGCAGATATAATCATATATCATTCAGGTTCTTAAGACTATAACGATGTTCATATGAATGTTCCTACACGCTTTCTATGAGGTGAGTAGATGTCTTAATTTACCACTGATCTAAATCATATATGATTTATGTTTTTGAGCTTCAGAGATTTCTTTGACTTTCATGCAGATAAAAAATAAAAAACAAGTGATCAGGCACATGCTAAGATTGGACGGGCCAAGGTGCAGTGAACAAACTGAAAGGTGGTGGAACTTGTTTACTAGGAGGTGCGGAAGCAGCAGGATCAGTCTGCAATGGTAAGTTATAACCTTAGGGTGGTTGCCTCGCAAGTCTTATAGTTGAAACCATATTTTATACAAGGGCTACAAGTGTTGCAAGGGCTGTAAGGGTTGATATATACAGGTCTTATTGTAGTTGTATCATTTTTAGATGAATTTTGATTAGAAATTTATGTCTTTAGCATGTAAATTGAAAACTATGTATGGATCTTGAATTGTTATTGTTAATATCATTTGGTTTTTATGTTTTCTCATGTTTATTTTCGTTTTTATTTTACAAAAATATTTAAAATAAAATTGTTAATTACACAAAATGATCACACTTGCGGTTATTATTGTGTGACTATATAATAGAAATGACCACACATATGATAAATTAATGTGAGTATTTGATAAAAATGGCCACAGTTTTTTTTTATAAATATGTGGTCATTGCTTACCTTTAGTTACTGTTTTCAGATGGAATGCTTGATTCCAGTAACCTATTGCCACGTTTTTTAAAATAAGCGTGAGCATTGCTACTCTTTAGTCACACTTATAGTAAATTCGTGTGACCGTTGCTACCGTTACAACAATCAGGCTTGTGACGGTTTTTCAACAATATGTGGCCGTTTCTTGCCTTTAGCCACACTTTTCGAATGGAATTCATGATTCCAGCAACCCTTTTTCCACGTTTAGTAAATTCATGTGACCATTGCTACCTTTTACCCACACTTATCGTAAATTCATGTGTCCGTTGCTACCCTTTAGCCACGCTTATAGAAAATTCATGTGGTCGTTGCTACCTTTTAGCCACTTATTTCAGATGGAATGCCTGATTTCAACAAAAAAAAAAAATAGTGATACCTTTTGTCACGTTTTTTAGTTGCTACAGCCACTAATCTTAAAGTGTGGTCATATGGTACCTATGGTGACAAGACATTTGGTCACATTTGAGCTGGAAAAAAAAACAATGACGAAAAACCTTTGGTCATACTTTTTTACAATGGCTAAAGCATATTTCTAACGTAGTATCAAGCACTCGAATATGAGAAGATAGGGCTTGAAGAGATTGATATGACTGTATTTTATGGCTTATCCATGGCAAAATTTAAGCTTTACAAGCTCTTTGCACTCATTCAAACGTGATCGCTCATATTAAGTAATTTGTGTAGAAGTTTGATTTTATTATAATCAATTATCTTTAATGTGCTTACTTCCAATATCTAAAATATTTCAAATTGATATCATGGTGTTTGAAGTCATAATTATATATTTTTTATCAACACAAGATTGCAAATGTATTGTAGATTTATCAAACGTAGTTATTTTACCGTGATGCACATTGAATCGTATTTTGAATTCATAATCACTTTTGTATGATTTTTCATAATCTATTCATCTTCTAGTTGATAAGTACGTACAACATTCACTAACCGCTAAACTATATATCTCTTTGGGAACAGAAGAAAATCTACATTTAATTATGTTTTTATCCTTTAAGATATAGTTTGTCTAAAAGAGTAGGTTGATTATAGTTTTTAAAAGCGGCAATTACATATATCCCCTATAAAACTAATTAATTGCATATATATACAATTAAAAAAAATTATTACATATTTCTCCCTACTTTAAATGTTAATTACATATTTACCTATTTTCTTCAATTTTATAAACATATTGACTAATTTACCCTTATTTTTATTTTCTTAAACATTATAAACTACATACATATTATTTTATTTCAAACCTTTACAAATTGCATAAAGGAATTATCGCCAACCACCGGCCACCATTGATTATTTTTATTTATTTTCTCTTTAGCTTTTGCTGATTCATCTAGCCATCATCACAAAATAAATTCCGGCGATCGATCAACACCGGTCATTCTCGCCAACCACCACCATTGATTATCTCCTTGTCGCAAGCACCACCGATGGTCATCTCCTCCTCCTAACCGCCACCGTTGGTCATCAAAACTGTAGACCACAGATTAATGCCCTAGATCCTAAATCATTGCGTGAACTATCATCGCCACCATTTACGCTTGATCATTTGAACCATTTTAGGTGGATTTTAATAAATTAAAGATGGATATTGCCCACCATATCAATTAAAACAACGGAAGCTCGGGATGAATTAGTACTTATGATACGTTCCGGTAATTACCCGACCCGACCCGTACCCTCAAACCCACCTAAATTGTTGAATTATTCTATTCTTGGAGTTGAAGTTAAAACCCACGTGGGGTGTCTGCATGCGAACAGGAGCTTCATGAACTCCATGATCTCCCATGTTTTCCATTTATTTTTATACTGCAGTTGGTTTGTTTTCATAGTATTTAAGTGAACTTTGATTAATAAAAGTGAGTAGAGAAGAAAATTGTTCGAAATGAATTCTTAAGTTTCTGCATTTAAATTTCGATGTTTACATTTCCGTTTTATATTTAGTTTACGTATTCGGGAGTTTGTAAGTTTTCTCCGTAAACCTATCAACTTATAAATGCCTAAACTCATTCAAACCAAATCAAATGGTCAAGATTTGCCACATAATCAAATTATTCTCACACCTAGCATATATAGCATCGAAGGTATTACAGTACACCGGCCTAAAGAACTCGGTTCGATCAATCCGTAACCCTCTCCAAGAAGCTGCCATAGAGCTTAATCATTAATGACTAAAAAACTTAAAGTTTTGGTCCTACAAACAAAGAAGCATCGGTTCCGACGGTGTGTGCCTCTAACATTGTTAGTATGCATAGAACGGGTGGCGATGGATCTTTGGTTCACGCTTAGAACGATCGGTTCTCTACAAAATGGTATAAGGATGATTCATAAAAGTGTGTCGCCTAGAGGATTGGTCGGAAGCCACAAAGTCGCCGGCAACATACAAAGAGAGAAGCTAAAGAGATATATGTTAATAATTATAAGAGTTAATTTCCATATGAGTCCTTGTGGTATATTAATTCTAACTACCTGAGTACGAACTTTCATTTTCTATCAATTGAATACTTGTGGTTTCAACTTACTTTCAGTTTGAGTCCCCCTGTTTAACTCCATCCAACTTTACCGTTAAATGAAAGGGTATAATTGTCATTCCACCCTTAATTAATTTCTATATATCCATGGTTAAATAAAATAAGTTTGGTTAAACACGATTAATATGTCCAAACGGAAATTGATCCTTGAGCGGCCAAGCGTTTTTCGACCCAGAAGACTAATGGATTAATCTTAATATGAAACAAAAATTTGTTTTTAATTAATTAATTACTTAATAGTTTACGTAAGTGGAAGAGTTTGAGTTAGAATATGAGTCTTTAAGTTGGTATATTAGATTTTAATTGATAATTAATTAGCTATTACATGTTTAGTCTGTAGTTTAAGTCGCATGAGTTTTGTTTAGGTCGATGGATTTCTTGAGACTAGTGTCGGTTAAAATTGGCTATTTATTAAGCCATGTCCATTGTAATTTGTTACCAGCAAAAGAAAATTAAGAGAATAGTAAGACTAATCTGTGTTCGAGTTTCGTTTGTTCTCGATTGTTTTCCAACAAAGGCGAGTAGTTTTGCGGTGACTTTTTTCACGGCAACAATAAACGGTATAACATTGCTTGCAGGTGACCCATAGGTAATGAAAAAATTTTGGATGCTTTAACCTGTGTAACAAACCCCTCTAGATAGACATACGAACACTGATAAGATAGCAAGCATTCTAACACTTCAAGTCTTTTTAATGTCAATATGATATGGATGCTGAAAATGTATGAGCTAATTAATTAATTACTTTGTTGTCCTTGAAAAATAAATAGAGTTCTTTGATATCTTGTTGTGTTTCAAAGGGGTTTTTGCCGATCGTAGGGATGGAATAACATCCTCTTCCATCATCTCCGGTAATTCCTTCACAGGGGTTTTTGCTGATGGCTTTGACTTGTTTTATTTAACCATAGATAGATAGGAAATAAGGGTGGAATGACAATTATACCCTCCCACTTAACGGTAAAGTTGGATGGAGTTAGACAAAGGGACTCAAACTGATAGTAAGTTGAAACCACAGGTATTCAATTGATAGAAAATGAAAGTTCGTACTCAGATAGTTAGAATTAATATACCACAGGGACTCAAACGAAAATTAACTCTAATTATAATCAAGGGTAGAATTGTCCTCACGTTAAAATCTATTAAATTTGGATAAATACGCAATTGATTTTTTATAGATTGGATAAATATACAATTAATGTTGAAAATAGAGGGATATATACAATTTTTCCTTTTTAAAACTAAAAAAACTACAACAAATATTTGAAATAGAAAATTCAACTTTTAGATATTAGATTGAAACTATAATGTTAAATAAATATTAGATTGTGACTATAATGCTAAATACATAATAGATTGAGACTGTAGTATTAAATAAATCACTACACGATAGATTGAGACTTTGGA
>JBCNJP010011364.1:0-16928 GCA_039602395.1 Deinandra increscens subsp. villosa
AAAGATTAAGGCATTAAGGGTATGCATTAATTATACAAATTATTAACACAATAGAATTAACAATAACATATTTTAATACAGTAGTAAAATGGTGAATTTAGAAACTCTGACACTTTAGTAACAGTCTCAAAATAAATTTAGAAGGGAGGCATACGATATATATATAAAGTGTTTTACAGGATTGTTCAAAACAGAATACAAGAAGAACAGTTCAGAAATGTTACATATGTAACATTTTAGTCAATGTTACCAGTAAGTAACACTTCTTCAAAACAAAACACTTCTCCCTTTAAACATGTCAAATAATAATAATAAGCTTCATATTTCAGATACAGGCAAATCCATTTCAGATGCCTGCTCGTTACTTCCGCCTGTCACCTTCTTGCAGTTTCTTGAGTCGTGCCCAACAACATATTTTTTGCACGTCTTGTAGAACCTGGGTACCTTTGCAGGTTTTTGCATAGCTTTCTCTCCAGGTCCACTGATTCTCCTTTTTCTCCCACACCCCTTTGTTCTTGCAACATCTGGGTTTGTAACATCTACCTCCACATCCACAGTTTGACCTAGAATTGTTTCAACAACCGCAACATTTGTATTTTCAGCCTCAGTAGTTGAGGATCCAGACATCAAGACATTTTCCTTCAATTCTTTAACCTTTTTAGCCAAATTCAAGAGTCCATCTTGATCACATCGAAATGCTTCTATACATTCGTTCATCATCTGCATGATTTCTTGTTTCAGGATAGTCTCTGGCCTACTATCAATCCCATATCTACCTTCAATTGTGTAGACATTTCTGGGAAGAACATCTTTACGCCACCTTTTGTTGATGTAACAAGCAGGGATCTCGTCAACCTGATTCACACGAAAAACACAAAATATATAGCTACACAAATAGCCAATTCTATTGAAAGACATGCAAGCACAATCCGCCTTCTTCTCAGTCTTGTCATAAGTAACCTATTACCAACAAAAAACAAATAATATAAATAAAAAAATAACTGTATTTATATATTAAAAAGTTGTTAAAAAGGTTACACACGTAACTTTTCCAAACAGGATGTCCAAATGTTACATATGTAACTTTTATAAATTGTCAATTCCACAGGATAAATGTGTGCTCACCTTGTAGGTATGAACTACTCCAGCCTGATTTCTTTGGCTTACTGAATAAAGCAGTTTGGTATCTAATACTTCAGTATTTTCTATGTAACTTGAATACATACCCTTTCTTATCTCATTCTTCACCTCTCTGAAGATTCCGTTAGTGTAAACTTCAAATGCATGTTTTTCAATTGGCACATCTTCTTCAGGAATGTATGCAAGTGTTGAGGTTTTGAAGTCTGCACATCTTTGCCTATACCTTTGATTTTCTAATCTTGTTTCAAAGCATAACATGAACTGAATCAATGTATTTGCACTACTTGAGTTAACTTTGAATGATGCATTTGAACTCTCACAAATAGATGTAGTTTTCAACAAACAACACCATAGGTATGTCTCTAAAATAAGTTGGAACACACTTCTTTCTTTTCGCATACATAATTGACAACCATTCATGGTCCTTAAGTGAAAACATCTCCATTAACTCCGCCCATTTGTTTTCAAAAGTGGTAGTTTTCATATACACGCTCCACACCAATCTGTGAAGTCTGCTTCGGAGGTCGGTATTTTCTAGAAGGTCACCTAATATCTGAAGTTTTCGAAGACTCGTATAGTCAGATTTCTACATATGTAACATTTTACACATATGTAACATTATATACATATGTAACATTTTCTAAGTATATGTACATAGTTATTTTATTACTTTAATTCTACATATGTAACTTATTGGATGTGATTACCTTTGAGGGCAGTTTTTTTATAATATGCCACATGCAGAGGCGATGTTGAGACAAAGTGAATACTTCCTTGATTGCTTTCTTCATTGAACGGTCTTGGTCGGTTAAAACCAGTGTTGGTTGTTTTTCATGAGCTATTAAGAATTTTTCAAGCAACCACTTATATAATTCTTTTGTTTCATTCGACAATAACCCGGCTCCAAATGTAACACAATGTTTATGATTGTCAACACCGGTGAACGGCACGAATATCATATCATACCTGATAACAATTTTAACACGAAGTTACAATTTTTTACAAAAGAAATACATCTCAATATTAATGTTACATATGTAACATTTTAAAATACTTACTTATTTGTTTGGTAAGTTGCATCAAATGCTAGTACCTCCCCAAATGCCTTGTAGTTTATCTTTGATATTTCATCAGCCCAAAATAGGATCCTCAACTTCCCATTCTCAGTCTCATAATCAAAATAAAATTCTTTCCTAATTCTAGACCGCTCACGTAATTTGTTTAACAAAAGCTGTGTATCCCTAGCTCCGATATAAATTCTTGTTGTCCTTGCATGGTTCTTGTAATCATTTGGTGTCCCATTAACCAGATGATGCCCCCCCCCCCCCATCCTTGTTAAAATCTTCTACAAGAGAATGGTTATGACCTTCTACAAACTTTAACAGACCATAAGATGAAGACCCTTTAATCTTAACAACATAAATATTTGCTTTGCAATCAGATGTTTTAAAACTTGTTTGCCTAATTTTACTATTAGCATCAAACTTTTTACCTTTCTGAGGTTTGCCCGACCGGTTACAACGATAATACTTAGTTATTTTTTCTCCATTTTTTACCTTCCCCTGGTTTATCCTAACTGTGAACCCACAAGCAAAGGCATAAACCCTGTAAAACACAAGAACAGAATCTAGGTCCTTGAATATCATCCCCTCCACTGGTTTCAGTTTGTCAGCACAATGTGGAAACCATGTTTTTGTCCCATTAGGCGATATAAACATACCATCTTGACCGGCTTCATCATCAATGTTGTCTTATATAGAAATTAAATTCATTAAAAAAAAGAGATCACTTATGACAAAAAACTACTTTTATTTGTATGTATAGTAAATGAAAGGGACGTATATGAATTTTAATGTTTGAAGGTCAAACATTGTGACAAAAGTGGACAACAAATCCCATCATACATGATTTTTGTCGCTGGATTTTTAAGACAAAATTTGTAAATAATACCTTCATTAATGATGTTATTTGGTGAGTTTGAGTTAGTATTCGTGAAAATCACGGACTCGTCCTCATCCTCTGAACTGTCAAAACCTTCTTCATATGAACCCTCACTTAATGCATCTTGGACACCTAGATTCATTTGGAAAACGTGCGTGGGAGACTCCATAAATGATGTCTGATCGTTGCTTTGAGAGAGGCCCATCTCCATTAACTGCGAACAGTGTTCCGGTTGTTGAAGCTCCATTACCAAAATACACTTGAAAGCATTCTCAATGAACAAGATGTGGACAATTGTGAGCCATAGATTTGGGTTCCAATGATTCTCCATCTAAAAGTGGGTTCTATTTAACCCCAGCTCTATATATATATAGGGATGGGAACTATTAATAACCCACTCTTAGAGAGATAACAAATAATCACATCCTAGTGGCTTGATGAAAAAACAGGTGCTATGGATGAGTGACACGTGGCACTCCTTTTTTTCTTTTTCTTTTTAACAAAAAGGGTATAAGGGTATTTTACCAAAAAAAAGTACCACCCTCATTTTTAAAACGCCTATAACTTTTTTATCCGAAGTCGGTTTTTTATAAAAATTATACCATTGGACTCATCGCTTTTTTATCATTATTTCAGATGTGGTCCCGACTTTTTTCGAATGTTTTTTTTCAAACGTCCGTATTAACATTAATGCTACAGAAAAAAAGGCACCGGTGCTACCCAGAAAAGACATCAGTGCTACTTTTTGTAACATTACATGTCAGTACGGACGTTTGGAAAAAAATGTCAAAAAAAGTCGGGACCACAACTGAATTAAAGACAAAAATGCGACGAGTTTAATGGTATAATTTAAATAAAAAACCGACAAAAGATGAAAAAGTTATAGACTTTTTAAAAATGGGGGGTGTTTTTTTTGTTGGGTAAAATGACATATATACCCTTCCTGGTAAAAGTATCAATTAAACAGGTGTCATGCTATCTTGTGGCTGAAATTGGTTATTTGATTATTTCTCTAACAGTGGGTTAATAATGGTTCCTTCTCATATATATATATATATATATATATATATAGGAATGAGAACAATTAATAACCCTTCCTTGGAGCAATAACCAAATAACCACAGCTTAGTGGCTTGATGAAAAAACAGATGCTATGGATTAGTGACATGTGGCACTCCTTTTTTTTCTTTTCTTTTTTTTAACAGAAAGCGTATAAGGGTATTTTACCCAAAAGAAAAAAGCACCCCCCTCATTTTTAAAACGCTTATAACTTTTTTATCCGAAGTCGTTTTTTTTATAAAAATTATACCATTGGATTTATCGCTTTTTTATTTTTAATTCAAATGTGGTCCCGACTTTTTTCGAAGGTTGTTTTTTCAAACGTCCGTATTAACATTAATGCTACAGAAAAAAGGCACCGGCGCTACCCAAAAAATGCATCAGTGCTACTTTTTGTAACATTACATGTCAATACGGACGTTTGAAAAAAAGTGTCAAAAAATGTCGGGACCACATCTTAATTAAAGATAAAAATGCGACGAGTCCAACGGTATTTTTTTATAAAAAACCGACATCGGATAAAAAAGTTATAGCCGTTTTAAAATGGAGGGGGTACTTTATTGGTTGAGTTAAATGACTAAAATACTCTTTCTATAAAAGGAGGGAGAGAGACACTTGTCATAATTTTGGTGGTTCAAATGGGTTATTTGGTTATTTCTCCAAGCAAGGGTTATTAATAGTTCTATACCCATATATATATATATATATATATATATATATATATATATATATATATATATATATATATATATAGGTAAAAGATCCGTGTAGACCCCTTATTTTTTGTAGACCCCGTAGACCCCTTATAAAACTCAATAAAACTTATTAAAAATAAAACTCAGTTTTGTTAATTTAGTTTTTTTTATTTGTGATAAGCTTTTAAGAACAAAAAAAGACAATTAAAAAAAAAGAAAAACAAAAAACATTAAAAATTGAACATTTTAAGACAATGAGTTTTAAAAATCAATGAGTTTAAAACTCAATAAACTCAATAAAACTCAGTGTTGCGTTTAAAACTCATTATTTTAAAACTCATTGTCTTAAAATGTTCGATTTTTAATGTTTTTTGTTTTTTTTTATTTATTTATTTATTTTTTTTGTTCTTAAAAGTTTATCGTAATAAAAAAACCAAATTTACAACACTGAGTTTTATTTTTATTGAGTTTTATAGGGGTCTACGGGTCTACAAAATTTAAAGGGTCTACACGGAACACTTCCCTACATATATATATATATATATATATATATATATATATATATATATATATATATATATATATATTGTCATAAAACTGTTTCCCCTCACATCACACGGAGACCCTTTAATCCATCAAGATTTAAACAACTAAATGTTGAGAGAGTTTTATTTTTATTTTTACCGGCAATCATGATTTAATTTGAATGAAAGTGATAGTTACTTTATATATACTCTAATTAAGTCAATTAGAAGAATAAATCAGAAAACAAACATGCGCTCACTAGCTAAATTGTGTTGCACAAAGATAGATATTCTTTGGTGAGAACGAACATTATTTTAATAAATTGTTCTTGTCTTTGTCATTTTGCCATATAATTAGTTATAAGGAAACAAACAAAAAAAAACAGCCGCCCAACTAAAAAAAATGATTAATTAATCCGGTTAGATTTAGGAAAATTGGATTTTAATAATTCAAGTTATTACTAATCGGCCAATATTAATCCCAATTTCAAAATTGGCCTACATTAATCTCAATTATTAAGGTGTTGGATTTCATTGCACCCCCGTTAAGTTTTCCTTAACTCAGTTAGTTTGTTGCTGACGTGGCAGCCACGTGTCTTTTATTAATCAGTGCCACGTCAGCAAAAAACTAACGGAGTTAAGGAAAACTTAACGGGGGTCCAATGAAATCCAACACCTTAATAATTGGGATTAATGTAGGCCAATTTTGAAATTGGGATTAATATTGGCCAATTGTTAATAACTTGGATTATTAAAATCCAATTTTCCTTAGATTTATTGTTCTATTACGGTTATTGAAAGTTAATCGTCCTCATTTTTAACGGCACGGTGGAATTATGAAAGGGGGAGCAAGTCGCTCATTTGGGGTTTATTATTCTGAATGTTTTCTTCTTCTTCCAATACCTCATCAAGTGGTGATTCATCTAATTCGTTGGGGACATTTTTGTCTTTAAACATTAGGGCTTTAAGGTGGCTTGAGCCGTTTTAAATCTTGGCTGGGTAAAAAATTCTAAAGTTTAAGGTTTGAAGCTTATTGAGGAATAGTTGGTTGGTTCCTAGATTTTTTTCGTTTTTGTTGGTGATGTAAGGTTTCCGGCATTTCATTGGAGTTTTTGTTAGGAGTTGTTTTGGTGTTCTTGGTGTTTTTCTTTTTTGTTGTATCTTAGTATCTTGCCTAGTTCTTTTTTAATGAATAATCGTTTTAAGAAAAAAGAAAAAAAGAAGTAGTTATGCTATCAAAATGTTTTCATGCGTATTGGTACAATCGTATTACCATCTTTTTTTAACATATTTTATAATAAAAAAAACCGACCGACTAGTAACAAACAAGAAGGTACAAATAAAGATTACAATGACATAATCATAAACCAGGACGGAACTAGAAGTTTTCTTAAAGGGTAGCATAAATTGTTTTGGCGTATGCGAGGGAGCACCCGCAGGAAGGTGGGGTTCAAGGGGCAGAGCCCCTGGCCAGGGTCGAGCCATGTTAATTTGAGTCCCATCTTAAGGGGCTGAGCCCATGGCTGATGTTGATCAAATTGCTCAATAAAAACACATTAGAAATTATTTGAACGGAAATTTACATATGGTTTTCTTCAAACATGGTTTTCTTCAAACATGTTAATATTTTATATTGTAAGTTTCATCTTAAGGATATTTAGGTTAAATAATAGTTTAATGGTTTTTAAGGAGTAACAACGTACATAAAATACTAATTTTTTTTTCTCTCTTCGCATATGAGTTTAAGGAGTGGCACATGCTACCTCTTACTATAAGACGGTTTCGCCCATGGACATAATCGTGTTTTTAACCACTTCTTTTTAAAGTCATAGAACTTCAAACAGGCCACCCAGGGGTAAGCATCTGGCATAACGGTGTTATTAATGACACGCTACGAGTACAGACCGTGTAAGTAACCCAAAACCATCAGTCGAGCCCATTCCAAACAAAAACAACCACGAATAACCCGGTGGTAAAACCTGTAGACTTAATCTAGTAAGAATAATCTTTACACGTGTTCTTAAAAACAACATCACTTCTGAATATCCAAAACATCCAAAGATTGAAAAATTGTTTTTTTTTTATATTTTTTTTCAAAGTAATGTAGATGATTTTTTTTATTAAAATGGATGATGATTTAAAACATGTTTATGAAAATGAGCATTTTTAATTTTTTTCTATTTCTAACTCTTAATCTAATTGAATATGTTAGAGATTTTTATTTAAATTTTCTTCAAATTTAAGAAAAAGGTTTTCTAATAAAATGAAAAAAAATATTATATATATATATATATATATATATATATATATCAATTGGATTTGCTGATGTGTACACTGTATGTGTACTGTTCATAACACAAGGGGTGTGGAGGTGCTGCCACGTGGGGTGTTCTTTAGCTTGCATGGTGGTTTGTGGTATCCCTTCGGCTGCCAACATATTTCTTTTCCCGTGGTTTACCTTCTTCTGGAATACTCCTCTGCCTCTTGAAATCTCCTCCCAAAAATTCTTCATCTATCTTCTTCTCTCTCCAAAGCCTCTTCATCTCTCCTTCTCTCTAAAATAAATTACTTTACCGGAGAAGTGGGTGATGTCAAAGGCCGGAGCTATTAACGTGGTAGTGGCTGCCGGAAGGCGTTGCTCCGTTCATAGTTACCGGCGAGCGGTGAGTCGGTGGAGGCGGGTTTCCGTTGTCCACCTATGCTGTTTTGTAAGGAGAATCTGCTTCATCGATGGGGTAGTGGGGGTTTACGTCTCTATAACCCGCATCTGATTTTCGTTGCTCCAATTGTGTCGCCGATGGTGGCGGTGGCGGTGCCGACGGATTAGAGTTTTGTGGTGCTTTTTACCTGAGATTTCTCTTACTCGGGCCTTGCGATGTTGCATGCGATGGTTACCTGTGTTGGTTCGATCTGGGGTTTGTGGTTTGTGTGAACATAGCCCTTTACATCGATTATGGTTACTAATTTTTGGGGGTTTTCGTTCATTCTCATTCACTTAATATGGTGGATGATTGATTTGTGAATTGGTGTAAAGTGTGTGTTCTTTCCTTTTGCTTTTTGGCATCTGTTTGGCTACTTTCCCTCTTTTGGGGGGTTACTTCCACTAGGAGGCTGTGATGATATATTTACAAAAATTCATATTTTTTTGATGCTAGGTTATGGTGAGAAGGAGGCATAAAACTATGGTTTATTGCAGCCCTTACCGTGAACGGTGTCAAATTATATGATGAATAACTTAATCTGAGCCTCATATCTATTGTTTTTTATGATACCTGTTACTTTGGTTGCTGAAAACTGGTTGTGATGATCTTTGCATTTGAGCCTGCATTTTTCGGATTTAATTTGGCCTGGTGGCTTCCGTTACCTGGTTTGTCGCCGCCATATACATGTTCTTGATGGTTACTGTTGCTATGAATATTCTTGGTGGTTATTGTTGCTATAAAAATGGCTATGATGATCTGAAATTTATTATCTGAGCCTTAGTGAAATTGTCTATAAAGTTGATTTTGTTCATTCAAAGTCAGTTGGATTACTCTATCAGGCTCTTTCATCAGAGATTCTAAAGGTAGCAGTTTCTACGAATTACATAACCTAAATGTGGTATACATCATAGAGTGTCTTGGACTTAGCTTTACTGTAAAGTAGTAATAAGCAATGACTGGTATTAGAAAGCAAAGGTAGTGTACTTTTGATTACAAATATATTTTAAGGTGATACATCTCATGTTACTTACTTTTTTTTTGCTATTTTTTGTGTTCACCAACAGTTGCTAACATTTATAGTAGTTAGTGTTGTTTTTGCAGTTTCCAGTGGCATATCAAACTGTACTGTTGTATTTAGTTTCAGAAGGTTAGCTTGCTGTTTTCCTAACTTATTTATCTTTTGGTTAACTATTTACTTTATTCCCATTTTACTCTTAAGTGTAAGTTTTATATCCTTTAAAGAGATCTTATGATACACACAATAGTAGAATATCTCAAGTACTTTCGAGTGATTTTGTTCTCTGATAATTTTTCTTGAATTTCTGCATATGAAGAAAATCATTAGAACTTAGATTTCACACAATGGACTTTATAGAACTTAGACTTTAAAGTACTTTCAAAGTATCTCAGTGGTATAGTTCTTTGTTATTTTTTCTTAATGATGTGCACATGAAGAAAACCATTATACACAAGAGTAAACTTTATAATACTTAGACTTCAAAGTACTATTAAATTTTCTTAAATAGTTAATTAAACTGAGACTTCAAAGCACTTTTAATTGAAATTAACAAATCCATACCAGATCTGTGAAGATAATGACTTTTGATAATAATTGGTGGTCGTCGATAGCGGTTGTGGCAACGGAGACGACCTCCCACCGCCAGACAGCAGATGAGCATGGTGGTGGATGATAGATTGGTTTCATTTGGATCGATTGAACCTATGCTCCTAATTTCCAGGCCTCGGATATCTTATCTATGTGTATTATTTGAGAACCCCTCTTTTGATTTCTAATTGTTTTTCCTGATTTGTAGCATAAGATTCAAATTCGAAGTCATCGTTGACGAGCAGCAGTGGTGGATGTGGCTCGAGATGGTGCACGGAAAAGGACTAATTAACGGTTGCCTCAATCTTAACAACGAAGAAAATGAGTCTAACATATTGAGAGCTGTGGAGGCTGCACCCGTAACTGCTCTGCGATCGGTTTTCCACCGTGTCCGTCAGGCGGCCGAGAGATCCCGGCGACACGACAATGATGTGCGGGTGATTGCCGAGAGATCCGTGAGTTTGGGGGAAAATTATGTCCAGAAGTTATTTAAGTATTGATAGGTTGTTTGCATCGATGAATTTCAGTGATTTAAATTACTTTTCACATTTTTGTTTTACATATTTAAAAAATCAAAGACTTAGCTGCAATCCATGTATTCCCTTACGAATAATAAATATTCCATGTGATTTTACTTTTTTGTTTTTAACTACTCTTAAAATAACAATGTTATATAGTTTAATTTAATTTTCAAAGGGTTTTTTTTGTAAATGGTAAGCTTCCTCCTTATTAAGTGAGTCACGAGTCAAGTTTGAAAGGTATGTTAAATCTAATATTAAGAGTCTTTTTTTTTCTTAGAGAGTCTTTTTTCTTTTAGATAATTCAAAGTCTCAAAACACCCACCTCATCCGCGACATCGCTCCGGTCGAAGACAACAACTTCGATATTACTCAAATATAGTAATCATATAAGGTCTGTTTAATATCGTTATTTTTTCAACATAAATAGTCAGACTAACGTCTCGCCCGCCGCAACGCACGGGTCACAAGTCTCGTTGTAGATTATAACAATTTATAAAAAGTATCTTTTTCAGAATTTTCTAATTCTTTTAAAATTTTTCTTTAATCTTTTATAAATAGAAACATTTTTTATTTTTCTTTAACCTTTTTATAAAAACATTTATAAAATATAAAAGACTCATATCAAATGATTGAAAAAACATCATTCTTTATTAACGAATGAAAACAAGTAACAAAATACGTGTGTCTATGTATTTGTGTTTCTTATTTGTTGTGTTAAAGATAAACAGCGAACACAAACATAGTCTCGTTCGTTTTTGCTCGATTTGTTAACAGGAACGCTCGTAATTAGACATGCACAAACCGGTTCTTTAAAAAAACCGTCAGCTAAAAGTCAACAAAAAAAGAACCCGGTTATTTGAATAAACTGCTTCGGTTAAAAACCAGTTTTAGAAACCTATAATCAGTAACCTACCAAATTGGTTAACCCGAAAAATCAGTTTTGTAAATATATATATTTTTTATATTTTATAAAAAATATAAAATTTAGGTTAACTATTATTTGTAATTATTTTGATTCCAACTTTACAAACCAATTATTTTGATTCCAACTTTGATATAAAAAAGAACATACATAATATTACATTAATCATAATAAAGGTTACACGATTCAATACATTCGTTAAAATGGTAATAAAAGGTTATAAAAATACAAATTAATTGTTGAGTAAAAGCTCCCAAAGTTGCTAACCTAAATGACCTTTTATGAATTTGCTCATATACGGGCAAGAGATTCTACAACAACATTCTCATTGTTGTCAGCAACTTTCAAAGCGTCCATCTGTATTGTGCAGATTTTGTTAAATCTTACAAGAACCAGTTGTAATCTCGTCTATTTTCTTTTTATCACATCTAATGTACGTCATGTTGCAACGTCCTCGTCAAATGTTTCCTTAACGGGATTCCAGTAATCAAAATCATCGGCATCAGTAATCCCCATCTACTCCTTAACTTTTAAAAAACAATGAGCCAAGTCCTCCTCTCGACTTCACCAGGGTGACAACTCCTCGTGAACGTTTAAAAACAATTGGCTATAATAGTTAATAATAATTAAATAACGGGAAAATGTCACAGACACATAACCAACTTTCAGTTTTGTTCCAATTAGGTCACTTAAACTTTTTCTTGTTTCAATCAGGTAACTTAACTTTAAAATATGTTCTAATCCTATATAAATGACCTGATTAGCAGGTAACCTAATCAAACTTTTTTTATAAAAACTAATTTTTTTTTATAAAACTTAACTTTTTATAAAAAAAGAATTTTTTTATAAAAAACAAATTTTTTAAAATCGGATTTTTAATAAAAACGATTTTTTATAAATATTTGAAATTTTATAAAAAAACGTTTTGGGTGTAAAAAATTAGTTTTGTAAAAAATTCGAAATTTGGTGTATAAAATTTTATAAAAAACGTTTTTTTTATAAAATTCGAAGTTTTATCAAATTTTATTAAAAATACGTATTTTTATAAAAGTTTTTTTATAGAATTCAAAATTTATATAAAAAACGTTTTGGGTGTATAAAATTCGAAATTTTATAAAAACAACAACATTTTTTATAATATTTATTTTTATATAAATTTGATTTTAAAAAATTTGTTTTTATAAAAAAAATATCCTTTTTTATAAAAGAAATCAGTTTTTATAAAAAAAATTGATTAGGTTACCTGCTAATTAGGTCATTTATCTACGATTGGAACATATTTTAAAGTTAAGTTACCTAATTGTAGCAAAAAAAAGTTTGAGTAACTTAATTGAAAAAAAATTGAAAGTTGGTTATGTTTGTACAAAGTTACCCCTTAAACAACATATAATATACTTTTTAATTAATAATAATTAAAACATGAAATATACTTTTTCAATTAATAAAAATTAAAAACAACATAAAGACAAAAGCACGCGCCACTTTAAACAACATCAAAACCGTCTCAGTGGTTAGCTTACCACAAGGAATCAGGATTGAATAAAACACCACACTTTTTTCCATCTTGCTCTATTCATACCATCCGACATCTTTCAATATTATAGTTATCCCAAACCTTGCGTGGACTCCTTTTGGGTATGACCCTCACGACCCGTGGTGGTTAGCTTACCACAATGTTGTTGTCGGCCATTGTTATCCCTTTTTTTCGCGTTTTGGAAGTGTTTAAAGATGATAGAGAAGTGGTGTGATAAACCTAACACCTCCACCATATGTTTTACTTGTTTATGGGGTAAAATAGTCAAAAAAATTTATAACATTAATAATCGGCCCTAAAAAACGGTTCCATTTAACTAGTCTCAAACCGAAATTTTTCAAAAATGTGCAAACCGGATTAAAACCGCGGGTTCCTATTGGTTAAAAACTGGTTTCTCTAATACCTGTTAAAAACAGGTTCGATTTCCGGTTAAAAACTGATCTGGTTCAATTAACAGATTGTTTGTGCACCCATACTCATAAGCCTCAAAATGTGTTCTTGTCTATCATAAGTACTTTTTAAATACCTTTAACAATTGTTTTTGATAAACATTCTTGTTTTTTATTTTATAAAATAAAGCCAAAAAGATGAACAAAAGAGTTGGAAAACATTAAGGTGGCGTTTGGTTCGTTGAATACAATGGAATTGGAATTGCAAAGTTTTCCTTTGAAAGTTATGTTTAGTTGAATTATGGACAAATTTAAATTGGAATGAATTTCTTTAATCAATTGAATTTAAGGCTGTGTAACTTTCCTTCATTAAAGTGAAGTATTTCTAAAGAATGTTGAAATAGTATAAAATTTAATTGATTAAATGAATTCATTGCATTTCAAATTCATTCGTTACCCAATTAAGAACAATTTTGAAAGGAAAAAATATTAAAGAGAACAAAAGTCACCTGAACCTAGACAAATGATGAATATTGATCTTTTAGAGCTTTTCAAGTGAAACAATTCTGATTTAGAGATGGATATCCTGCACACTAGAACAACGCGTTAAGGCGTTACAGGGTGAACCGGAGAGGGACCCCTATATCGGCCCTCCGGCGTGAGAGTAAGTGATTGTAGTGAGAGAAACTGGTTATGTAAGGAGTAAGAGTAAGAGAGAGAGAGAGATCATGTACCTTCAATGAGATAGTCAACTATTTATAGGCTCACCATTAGGGTTTCATTGATAGGCTAATGACGTCAGCGCGTGTGAGACACGACGCGTGAAGGAGTAATTCAGGAGTTTCTTTGTTACACGTGTCACTTTCCTATTGGTCCAGGACCACATGCAGAATGCACTACGTCAAAATTCACCTTTGGCCACGAAAAAAACCGTGACCAAAGGTGTTTGGTCACGTTTTTTTTTCATTCCAATCGACACCAAAGGTCCCGTCACCTTATGTACCCTACGGCCACGTTACAATATCAGTGGCTGAAGCCACCTAGAAGCGTGGCTAAAGGATACCAATATTTGTTGTTGTAATCAAACAATTCTTCCGAAAAGCGTGGCCAAAGGGTCCCAACGGCCACATGTGTTTGTTTAACGTGGCATTTGGTATTATATGGTGACGTATATTTGTGTTTTAGCCACATATGTTATAAAAAAACATGGCCAAATGAGTTGCTGAAATTATAATTTTTGTCCCAATACGCATGGCCAAAGGGTGGCAACCGCCACGTTAAAATATGAATAGCGTGGCCTTTGGTATTATATGGTCACGTATATTTGTCTTTTAGCCACATATGATATGAAAAAACGTAGCCAAATGGGTTACTGAAATCATACATCTTGTCCCAATACGCGTGGCCAAAGGGTGGCAACGGCACATTAAAATATAAAAAGCGTGGCCTTTGGTATTATATGGTCACGTATATTTGTGTTTTAGCCACATATATTTGAAAAAAAAAATGGCCAAAGGGTAGTTGAAATCAGATATTTTGTCCCAATACGCGTGGCCAAATGGTGGCAACGGCCACGTTAAAATATAAAAAGTGTGGCCTTTGGTATTTTATGGTCACGTATATTTGTGTTTTAGCCACATATATTTGAAAAAAAAGTGGTCATAGGGTAGTTTAAACCATATATTTTTTCCCAACACGCGTGGCCAAAGGATGGCAACGACCACGTTAAAATATAAAAAGTGTGGCCTTTGGTATTATATGTGTAGGGATATGATCACGTATTAATAAGCGTATGTCCGAAAAAGTATTTAAGCCTACGGGGTTACACGTCTCGACACTAATGTATTTGTATTAATTAATTAGTTAATTAATATTTATCACGAACATTTAACGAGGTTTCGTTAAAAACTGACAATTAATTGTTAACGGGGGTGTTAGTTGTAATTAGAGAGAGTTGTAATTTGATTACAATTAGGAAAGGTTTTGAGATAGGCCTTAGGGCCGAAAATCGTAAAGCCCCTGTAACAACTGCAACTCCCCAGGTTAACTCCGTTAACTTTTCCGTTAGTTCCGTTAGTACTGTTAGTAAACCCGAGACCCGTTATTGAATGATTATATGTTTGCTCATGTTCAATTGCTAATTGATGTTAGTAACTTGTTTCGTAAATTCGTTTCGTGACTTTATGTGTTATTTGAAAATTTTGCGTTTTCGGGTAAAACCGGGCTTCGGGCGTAAATTGGAATATTTATGTGTAAATGATATCTATACTTGTCCCGACTAAATCTTACATGTTAAATGAGTTTAAAACAATTAGAAACATTTTTCTTAGAATTTTTACTTCACAAGTTTTAGTTAAAAACCCATTTAATTAAGTTTTATGCTACATGTGTTAAAATGGAACTTTGAGGGACTAAAGTTGTAATTTTCCCTTAATAGAAATCTGCCCAATCTCCCACATTCTCATTTTCACGCATCATTCATCTTCATCCTCTCCCTCTCTTCACGGTTCACGCACATACACACACCCACTTGCAAAAATCGTGAAATCAAGCCTCAAGAAGGTGAAATTCGAAGATCTTGAGCTACTACAAGCCTCAAGAACACTCAAGGAAGCTCCTCCTTCTTCTCATCTTCTCCAACCTGCGATTTCTCTCTCAAGCTTGTAAGCCCTAAGATCTTAAATCCGAAATTTGTTGTTGCATGTGTGTTCTTTAGTGTTTGGATGCTAAATGGTGAGCTATTATGCTCATAATTCATGTTTTAAGATGAGATATGCTAAATGTTAATTTGGACTGATTTGAGGTCGGGTTTAGGGCTGGGAATTTAAGTTCAAAATCTGCTACAAGTGTTCTTGTATGTGTGTTGGGTGTTTGGACATAGAAATTGGGTATATGTGCTTGAATGCTAATTGCTATGTTGGGTTTTTGCTATGAACTTGATATGAACATGTTGAGAACTGAAAATCCATGTTAAAGTGTTTATATTGATGTTAGTAGAAGTTGGATGACCAAATTGTTGCCAAAAATTAGAAAACCGAAACTTTTACAAATTACCAATTTTGGACAGATTCGGCCAGATTTTTAGGCCATTTTGCAGAGGTCATAACTTGCTCAATTTTGCTCGAAATCAGTTGATTCTTTTTCCCTAGTAAAGTATTATGTCTTAGCTTCGAGTCGGCTACTCGCACACTTTCTGAAACCTCCGTTTGGTCATCCAAATAGCTGCTGCAAGTTAGGTGCGCAGAGCTGTCTTTTTCAGTGAAAAGTAGACTTTACATTTTGGTCGGGCATGATAACCTTGATATAATGAGGGTTTTGTTAAATGAAAATGAGTGTTTATATATTAAAAGTAAGATCTAGAAGGTTTGGTGCCTAAACTCTAAGTTTTGAATGAGTTATGCAAATTTTAAACCTACTTTGACTATTTTGCAAAAAGCTAAAAATTGCCAACTTCCGACACGCATAACTTTCTCGTTACTTAACATTTTTACTTGATTCTTTTTGAAACATTTCCTAAATGATTTTTAGTATATGCCTGTAAAATTTAAGGAGTTAACTCCAAGTTATGTGGATTTTAGCTATGTCACTAGATAGATGCTTGAAGTTTGACTTTCTGGGTCAACTTTGACTTAAGTTGCAATTTCTTGATTTTCTCCCAAATTGGGACTCGTATGTGCATTATGTGACTTGTATGATCGCATGAAACTTGTTTAGATGCCTATGTGTTACTATTCGTCTTATAGACAACCTCTAATTCGGTTAGACCATATTTACCCAAAATAGGTCATTCATAGCCAACCTTTAAAGTCAAGTGCCGCGTACCAGTGCACCCTAAGGTGAGTTTCACTTACTATTTTTGTTGCATCCGGTAAGGGATGGCAACACACGGTAAAGG
>JBCNJP010011365.1:0-16928 GCA_039602395.1 Deinandra increscens subsp. villosa
ATGGATAATAACCTTGATTAAGGTTATAAAAAGGAGGCTAACCTCCTCTTGGTTCCCCCACACCCAACACCATCACAATCACTCTTCCTCTCCCTCTCCCTCTTGTTCGGCCGAGAACCACCGCCGGCCACCGTCCGCCGCCGGCCAACCACCGCCGGACCGCCGCTACTCCACCGCTCCGCCGCCGCAAACCACCACCAACCTCCACCGTTTTCCTCCTCTTCTTTTGTGAGTCTTTTAACTCACTTTTCTATCATATATTCACCCTTTAAACCTCTCAAGTCTTGACAACAATCCATCAAAACTAACTAGAATGCTTGTGTTTGGTTGATCAACTAACAAAAACTCTCTTCTCTATCTCTTTCTTTCAAGATCAAGCACTTTGTTGGTGCATTTTAAATGCTTAAATATAGCCAACAAGTGTGGTGAAACACACTTATGAAATCCAAGGAAAGTAATATGGTGTGCACCATGAGTCTTGTTTATGAAACTTTGGTTTCATAAGTTAGTTGATTTTAACAAAACCTCCAAGCCTCTTCATATAAAATAAATGCTCATCTATACATGTTTATATTATTTGTCCTAACACAAAAGTGTTAGTTGATTGTTTATATTTAATTGTCCTAACACAAAAGTGTTAGTTGATTGTTTATATTTAATTGTCCTAACATGAAAGTGTTAGTTGATTGTTTATTTATATTTAAATGTCCTAACACCAATGTGTTAGTTGATTGTTTATTTACATTTATAAAGTCCTAACACCAATGTGTTAGTTGATTTTTATTTATGTTTATATATGTTACATGTTAAAACAATATTAAAACAATAAGAAATGATTAAACAAATGTTACATATGTAACCTATGACTAAAACAAAAGGAATGTTACTTGTTTTAGTAAAAGTAACACATTAAATGTGTTATAAAAAGAAATCAAGACAAAAGGAATATATTAAATTCTTGCTAGATTTAGTAAGAATAATATTTATGTCAAATGATCAATTTGACATAAATACTTGGATTTATTACAAGTTTTAACCTTTCTTAAAAACTTGCTAAAAATGGACATTTTTACAAAAGGTCACATTTGAAAAATAAATATTTTTATAAAAGGTTTTTATAAAAATAAATCAAAGACAAATCATTGACTTTAAATGTTTACATGGACTTTTAATATTACTTTGATGAAAACAAAGTATCCAAAAATGAACTAACGTTCGTTGGAGATTTTAAAATAAAAGTCAAGTTTTATAAAGACAACATTATATAAATCCAAGCGTCGCTAAGATATCATGATAAACATATATTTCATGTAAGTGAAATATTAAACGATTTCGAAATATATATGATTAAATGCTAAGAGCTTTGAAACGTTTTCATTAAAGATTTAAGTTTGGAAAATAAAGTAAACGCTTAATAATTATTTTTGACAAATAATTATTTGCTAATGATATACGTTTTATTTACCAAAGTATTGTTAATCATAATTATTTAATATAATTATAACTTGCAAGATTAACAAACCAATTATATAATTATTTACTTAAAATAATTATACAAACTTGTGAAGATAATAATAAAAATTATTATACCTTTAAACTCAATGTTCAAAAGTTGGTTGAATTGTTGAAAATGATTATTCTTAGATTATATTTATTTAACATAAATATAAATCATCACCGAACGTATTTGTTTAAATAAATACAAGTAACAAGTTTTCAAACGTTTTCAAACGGATTAAAACGTCAAGACTTGACAGGTATCACTTGGGTGACTTATGTTACTCATTTGATCATGACCTTATGCAAGACCTTATTTATTTAATTAGGCTTTTACTTGCTACCTGCTGCTACCGCTTCACGGTTGCTCATTTCATACCTGCTGATTCAGTGAGTTTCACGGCCCCTTTTTCCTTTTAACTATTTTATACTTGGGGAAGAAATCATGAAAACTGATTAAATGCTTTTTACTGAATATTATGGTTTACTTGTTAGCCGTATGACTACTTGTTCTCTTACTGATTGCCCAACTTGGTACATTATCGTTATAAACGTTTGTACAACCGAAATCCCATCATTAATTGATTTCAATTAGTTCTATACGAAACGATAGCTAGTGAATAGATCTATTTGGGTTGACAACCCTACCCTAACTGGTAGCTCCAGTTCTGACTCCGGATTGTCTGGGGGTACACGTCAGTTATTCTACTCTGTTTAACATCTCTGGGCAAGAGATGCCGGGTGGGTAAACCGTTAGTATTTGAAATCAAGGTTCAGGTGAGATCATACAACCACAACAATAAACCCTGATAATATTTAAGTATACCGAAACTGTTTTACAACTGTTTAACTATCGAGTCCTAAACCTGTGAACCTCACCAACTTTATTTTGACCCGTTTTATATTCATGATTTCTTAGGTAATTGACAAGACTTTCTGAAGACATGCAAATGGGGCTTACAAATGCTATCGGACCTGTCCTTGGAGTCATAGTCCCGACTATCCAACTTAACCGTTTTATGCTTTTAATAATCGTTTAAGACTTATGTTTTTAAATTGTAAGACATTAATGTTTCCACTATCTTTTCCGCTGCAATGAAATGAATTAATGTTTTATGAAGTTTTTAAATTATTAGAAGTGTTCTATGTATCCTCGACTATGATTCCATTCTGGCTCACACCCGATTCCGTTGACCGGGGTGTGACACATAATTCAGTTAAAAATGGTTGATTACTCCGCGATGGCCGCCGTTCAATCTGATGTTCAATCACAAATGCAAGCTTTACTTCAATTTGACAATGAAATCGGAACAAGTCAGAAAGTTCCTAAGTTGTTGATGCTTGAGGATTTCTCATCATGGCGTAAACGGTTTGAAGCTTATGTTGGTACTAATGACATAGATATTTGGATTCCAATTGAAGAAGAATATACATATCCATTACAAGTTAATGGTCAACCAAATCTTCATTGGAGTCTTACAGCTTAGGAAAAGGAAAAATATCAAGCAGATCAAAAAGCTTATGGTGTTTCAAAAATGGCATTACCAAAAGAACTCTTACATCAATTTAGTGATTGTTTTTCTGCTAAAGAGTTATGGGATGCATTGGTTAAAAGGTGTGAGGGAAATGAGTAATATAAGAAGAGTAAGTAAAAGGTGCTCAAGAAAAAGTTTGAAATATTCAATCATTATCCAAATGAGAGTGTTTATGATTTGACCACTCGATTTTCACATCTTCTTAGTGAATTGGCATTAGTAAATGTTGTTAAAGATGCTGCTGATAAAAAGGAAAAGTTGTTGGAAGCCTTACCTGAAATATGGGAAAACATTTTGTGTTGATCCTTACAAGGGATAAGGATTATCCAAATATGACTTTCAACAGTCTGGCTGAGCAATTACAAGCTCATGATCTTGAAACATTAATTCATAAGTCTATGTCTGGTTCAATACAAAATCCAACAGTTTATCATGGAGAAAATTCTTCATCCATCAGTGCAAAGAAATAAAGTGTAATTCCTTCTACTACACGGCCTACTGCGTTTGTAGCTGAAATGAATTCTGAATCATCTAGCCTATGTCATGTGCACATTCCGGTTACTCCAAGTCAATCTGGTTTATCTTCTGCTACACATGATCAATATGTGGCAATGATTTCTGCTTTATTTACTTCTGGATATGGGGTTTTGACGGGTAGTGCTGCAAATGCTGAACTGATCAATGAAGATTTTTATCAAATTGATGATGATAATCTTGAATATATGTTCAATTTGGGCAGAGTGAACTGTGATTAGATAAGAGTCGGGTGCAATGTTTTTAATGTAAAGCTTATGGACATTTTGCTAGAGAATGCACGAAAAATGGAGATAAAAAGGATGACAAATCAGAAAAGACTAAGGCATTGTTTTCTACTCTAAATGACAAAGAAAAGGGATAGGATTGAGGGAAGTTTGCTGAATATTCTGACAAATATGTTCATTTTTCTTCTCCGCCTCAACAATTTGAATATATAACAAAATCTGAATATGAATTTGATGATTTTTCAAACTGCAAAAGTAATGTAGTGTTTGCATGTAATAAACACACAATGCTTTCATTTCAAGTATCATCTAGATGAATCAGTTCCTGAAGTTCAGAAAATTGAAGTTGTGCCTAACCTGTTGCAATGTGAAGATTACTTGTTTTGGAAAAAAGAATTTGAAGCTTACGTACATGATCATTTTCATGATTTCCTTAGCATTCGAGAGAAAGAGTTTGATTGGCCTACAGATAATGTTGGTACTCCGCTACAATTTATAAAAATCTCATCGGATGCCACAACAAGGTTTGATAGAAACAAAGGATTTTAATTTGTTGAAGAGTGCCTTATCACGTCCAATGTACAATCAGTTGAGTTTCTGCATGTCTACTCATAGTCTTTAGAAAGCTGTTCGAGAACTGTGCGAAACAGGAAAGTTAACCGATGTCATGACACACGTACCAAATGTTGCTCCCTCAATGTGTAAACATTGTCAGACTACGAATACGGTTAATAATCAGCTTTTGGAAGAAAATGAGACATTGAGAAAAAGATGCAGTGATGCTGAAGGTAGTCAGCTTTTGGAAGACTAAGAATTGTTGGCTGAGTGTAACAAGATGGAGGTACAAAAATATGAATATAGTCAACTTTTTGAAAAGTTTCTTGAATTTGAAAAAAATTGGTTGTTGCTCAAACTGAAATTTTTGAAAAATTGTTGATCTTGCTGCTTTGATGAGAGAAGTTGTAACAAGTTGTCTGAAGCTTTCACAAATTATCTCTACAAGTCTACATAAAATTCTGAATCTAGATTTCATTCAGTTCCAGCTTTGGTGGTAATTACTAATCCCACAACGAGTGATCAAGTACAAGAACCAGCAATTGATTATTCAAAATTTGTGAAGAAAGCGGTTGGTAAGAAACAATGGAATTCAAAGGGCAAGAAGAAGGAGAAACAGGCTGAACATAATAATTCTCAACATTCAAAGTCTGATGTTAAGGATGTTGCTGATTCTGATGTTGATTTGGAATCTCATGATCATGAAGCTTCTAAGCAAGTAAAAAAGAAAACGTTCAAAAGTCAATGAAATATGTGAAGAAGGATACTGCAAATGGTTCAAAGAATACAAACAAGCAGTAGTTTTGTTCTTATTCTTCGAATTTTGATAGTTCAACTTCTGGATGATCGTCATGTGGAAGTCCACGATTGTCTTCTAGTGTCTCTGGTAGTTCATCAAATAGGTTTCATCATGATACTTTCTTTGATAATTTTCATTATCCAGTTTCTTTTGGTCAGTCGTACGATTTTTATGATTCGCCAATGGTGCGACATGTTCATAGACCGACGAGATTATACAATTCATGCATGGGAAATGCAAACATGTTTGATTTCAAGAAGCAACATAGATTGTGTTATGAGTGCTGATGATATGGACATTATGTTGCAAATTGTCCATCGGCTACACATTACAAATCTGATTTTAAACCATTTATTCATGAAAAAAATGTCAAAAATGTTGATGCTAATGGTAAAATTTTTGATAAACCACAAAGACCAAGAAAGTCTACTGTTTCACCCCCCATGGGTTGATGAGATTTTGGTTTTTGAACCCAAAAACGCTAAATCATTTTCAAAGGTTTTCAAAAATATTGTATAAAATTTTAGAGACCCCTGAATGTCAAGGCCAACGGTGCCTATGTGGAAGACACCGGGCGACCCAAGGCTGTTGACTTGAGTCGATCAAAAAAGATATAATCTTTATCTGGTGTATGTTGGTGATCAGGAAGACCAGTTGGTGATATTATTTGTTACTAACTGTCGTTGTTTGCATGTTAACTTAAATTACTTGACAAATCATTTTAAAACCTGATTTTCACAGTTGATGTTTTTCACAAATTATGTCGAATGTCGATCGATCAAATTTTATTGGTTTTCATTGTATTTTCTTTCATTTGGTTACGGGGAGAAAACTTGAAAATTCAAAAAATAGTGTTTGTTTGAATTTTAGGGGGAGAAATTCAAAAAATATTAAAATTAAAAAATCTCAAAAAGAGAAATTGATCTAACAAAATATGAGAAATGATAGTACATCAGCATATACATTATCTTCCATAGATAAAATAGATATAAAGGCTGCATGTTATTGCTAAATGTGAGAAAATGCATGACAAATCTTATATATGCAAGTATGATATCAAGATAATGCATCCCTGATAACTGTGGTTTTTCATCTTGATGGGTATTGTGTGACAAATCTGCAAAAAAAAAAAAAAAGAGATATCCTTGTGTATGCATGCGTTCATTTTGCAAATATTTAAACTAGTTTGATTTTCTTTATTTTCTCAACTGATCGGCCTTTCTCCGCGTATCAAAAGATCGACCTAATTGGTGTTCACTTAAGGTTCTGCTTTATTTTCTTTGATGTTTCGTATAACTCATCAGACTTTCTCTGTGTGTACGGGAGTACCGTCCTGATTGTTATTGGGTTATACAACTTCTGCTTTATTTGCTATTTCTTATTTTCATAAACAATCGGGCTTTCTCTGCGTGCTCACAAGCCCGACCTGATTGTTGTTTGTTTAGGGATGGTAATGGGGCGGGTTTGAGTAATCCCAACCCCATACACAGTTAAAAAAAGTGTTTCCCATACCCGGCCCAAAACCCGTCGGGTTTCTAGCGGGTATTTACCCATCGGGTATCGGGTATAGCCGCGGGTTTCAGGCATGCCCGTCGGGTGTATATCGGCTAACTATTAATTTTTATTTATCACAATTATAATAAAATATCTCAAGTAACTAAACATATATAAATTTAATAATATGTAAATTAATGTTTTTAACTACTAACTTAGTATTATAGATAAAAATAAAAAATAAATAAATAAAACCATAAAATATATACTTAAAATAAACAAAGTTAATAGAGAAAAATATAGCGGGTATATAATAGGATAAACATGTATATATTATCGGGTAATCGGGGCGGGTAAGCGGTTATACAATCAAATCCCATACCTGATCCATACCCACGAAAAAATTGAAAAATAATCCCATACCCGATTACCCGACCCCATACCCGCCCCATGCATGTCGGGTTTCGGGTTTCCCCATCGGGTTCGGGTTTCATTGCCATCCCTACTCTCCGACGGAAAGGGCTCTCGACGAGAGAGAGGGGGTGGCGAGAGAGAGAGATCGACGAGAGAGAGTGAGGCGTAAAGTGGGATTAGGGTTTCCCTAATCCTTTGCCGCTTATTTAAGAAGGGGACTAATTTCCCTTTAAGTCCCTCGTCAATTCTCTTTACCAAAACGAACTGCTAGTATTTATGATTAATAAATAAAACAAGTTCATTAATATAACGTTACATTCCACATTTTCTCGCGAAGATAAATACGTAATTAAATATATAGTTATTAATCAAGAATAAACAACAATTAATTACTGATTTCCATGATTTACCGGTTAACCAATTAAGCGGATTTATTTCTTGTTTCTCTCAGTGTAAGTCTTACGGGTCTTAACCGGGTCGGGTTCTTGGTGTTGGCGGGTCTGGACATACAATATCCAACAAACTCCCACTTGGACAGATTGCGACAACATTAAAGAAATAATTAGAGGTGCTCTAGCTACACATGGTTGTCCCAACCAGTTATGACACTTCAAGTCACTAACCAAGGTATATCTATAAACTTGCGTTATAGCTTAGACTTATGGTAATTCAAAGTCATAAGTTCCCTTTTATATAAGACATCAGTTGAATAAGAGACATGGATTTTATTAATTCTCTTTAGCGTTCAATCATTTCATTCTCGTTTCATCAATTTAAAGTGATCCAAGCAAACACACAGTAAGTTTGGGTAAGGCCTTACACTTAACACTTGGAACTAACGAGAGGGCCCATGACGTCTAGCTGTTACATGATTAGTGCAAGAGTATAGAATCCCATCTTGACTACATACAGCTCTCACTAAGCTTCATAACCATCCCCAAAAATAGCCGTTATGACTGGCATTTACGCGACAATGTTAAGCTACAATCAAAGAATAGCCTTAAGCAAACGAGAGGTAGCATATGTATCTCAGGTCGAAGGATATTGCTGAGCATACCATTTAATAAAATATGTCTTATGATTAAATCCATGAAGATAATTTGATACGAGTTACGTCATAACATCATTCCTTAATGAGGTCTGTGAGTCTGGATTGTCAACCATTTGAGTCCAGAGTCAGAATACTCTTAGTTCAGAATCGTTCCCACAATTCTGATCGACTACGGACGGTTTAGAATATTTGTAGATATTCATGGATATAGGAAACATATAAAATTCGAACACGTTGTGCAGAATTCGGATCTTGCATCTAACCATTTAGATCAGGCCGAATAATTTGTGCAAACGTTAAAGTTCGACATCCCAACACCAAAGTAGAACATTAATGTAGCGAAGAATTCAGGTACAACGTAGTAGTATTAACTCATTGATCAATCCTGATCAAATAGAACTGTGAATATGCTACGTTCTTAGCTTGTGTATTGGTATTTCCCGTTAAGAGTGTTTCATTATTTCTAGTGTTTATCTTGAACAGTAGAATTACTTAAGTGAATTTGAATGTGTGATAAAACTTGTGTCCTTGGTATGCACATGGATTACTGTGTTATCACATGAGCATGTTAATGGATTATTTGTGGAATCCAATTAACTTTCTTGAATGTACCATTACATTCATGATTCAAAACATCACTGAATGTGGCTTTGTCGTTCAGTGAGTACTTATCATGAATATTTTACATCATCAGAAATTGTGATGATGTGTCTATCCAACTTATGCCACTGTGTAACCTTTTACAGTGACATCAATGCAATATCCATATATTGGATTACTTTCGTTTCATATCTAGCATGATACGACTCGTTTCAAGAAATTGATCAAATCTTTGGATGCTTTTTAATAGATGGCTTCAATTATGTGGGTTCTTGAAACTTGGAGATAAGTTTAGGTTTCATTTAAGTTTAATCCAGTAAACTTCAATGAAAATTGGATCAACACATAATCGTTATCCTCATAAGGATTAGTGCTGATGCTCCCACTTGCTTTATATAAACCAGGCATTCCTATAATCATCTTTCTTTCAAACCATATGAATATTTATCTGCAAGAGAAATCTTTAAGCAAATATATCTCGTTTTCTAAAACGACATCATTTAGTTTCACAAACACGGTATGAATCTAAATTGATTAATATCCAAATGTCATGCTATATACATGAGATGGTAAGATGAAATCAAATTGCTTGAGCTTGATGGTATTCTATATATAATCATCTTAACGTTTGAAAAGAGTTGCGTACCTGACGCAATGATGATTACTTTATCAGATTATAGAGTCTAATTTAAGATTGACAGTTCAATCTAATGACCAGCTAATGATGGAAGATTGTAGACGAGTAAAATCATCATCAAGTTCCATTAGGAGTTGTTAGTCATCTAGAATTCGAACATGTTTTCATTACAGCAACAACTGTTTGTTGTGAAAATATGTGTTTCTATTAATTCTTGAATGTTCTCAAGAGTTGATTTAGATAGTCCAATAGCTCCTATTGAAACCAAGTTTCTCATGCAAGGAACTCAGATGTTTATTGATCTGATGATGGACATGTTTTACTCAAATTAGTCTATCGCAAGAATTCATCTTGGAACTAACTTCGAGTATGCAAGTGATCAGTGAAGAGGTGTTTTCTGGGAATGATGTGTGAATGGTGATTATCGGCGTGTCATTAGTCATGTGTTCATCGGTTTCTAATCTTGAAACCCGATCCTAAGGGTATAAGCAACAAGTGCTCAACAGGAATTTAACACATATGAGTACAAGCTAGTTATAGTCTTTGACTTTCAAGGTGATGCGTGTATATATCTATTTGTGACCATAATGGTCATATGCACAAGACTTAGTGCAATCATATTATAATCATTCAAGTGATTATACTGCAACCGCGTAGCTGCTAATTTGAACTTTTACCAACAAGCGTTTGAACTTAGCAAATGTCCTATTGTTTGAGTCAACGAAATCGAGAAAGCGATTTCATGAAAAGTTCAATTCGTTTAATGAACTCCTGAGCTATGTGATTTTAAACATTGAGTTTTATGAGTCACAATAGGTCATCATTCCTTTTGTATCAAGTACGATGAGAATGTAAGACATCATAGCCATAATGAGATCTGAGAGGATAAACGCCATTCAATTCGCATTAGGCTAGTCTCGCGTTCACTAGATCTAGAGTACTAGGTATAGCATTATGTTATATAAGTTTGAATCTAATCTAACAACCAAGTGAAACCATTTTCAAGCGTAGATTAATCATGCATATCAAATAAGTTTAAACCGGAAACTTAGTGCATGTCAAGATTTAAACCAAAGAAAAATTGTATCCATCCTAGACCACGCCAGGGAAAACAAACAAACAAGTTGTTCAACGATACCACCAAGAATCGTTCAAAGTTTGACATGAAATTTATTCAAAGTTTGCAAGAATGCAAAGGGTCATGTCTTCTTGGGTTTTTTGCTTTCATCGACTTCATGTTCCTACAAAATGTAAAGTATGTCAAGCATATATTTTGCTACAAAATGTAAAGTATGTCAAGCATATATTTAGAAGGATCAAATGAAGTGGTCCATAACATGAGGTTATAGATATATACCTCCGGAAGTGCCAACATCGGCCTTCTTCCCTTTCACCTTGGCAAGATATTCTGGGCAGTTACATCTCCAGTGCCCCATCTTATTGTATTCGTAGCATTGGCGCTGGTCTGGCAGCGGTGCTTTTGATGCTTTTGACTTGCCCTTTCCGGAGCTACTAGAGCCTCTGGCAGCAGCCTTGCCTTTATTCCTCTCCCCAAGTTTCCTCTTGTTAACCTCAGGTTTCTTGACACCAGCAGATCAGACCGCCATCACATCAGGGGCTTTGGCCTTGTTGTTGTTGCTGAGAAAATTAATCTCAGCAGTTTTCAACATACCGTGAAGCTCGGTTACTATCTTAATCAGACTGTTCAAGTTAAAGTTAATCCTGAAAGGAGTAAATGAACTGGAATGAGAGTGTAGGATCAAGTCCGTCGCCATTTCCTGAGGAATGACGTAGTCGAGCTTCGCAAGCCGATCGATGTACCCCTTCATCTTAAGGACATGAGTGCTAAAAGGAGTGCCTTCAGCCATTCGACATGTGATTAACGTGACAACGGTCTCATAGCATTCCTGTCAGGCCTGGGTTTCAAACATGCCCTTAAGTTCCCCGATCATCTGAAAAGCTGTCTTGTCTACCATGCTCTTCTTAATCACAGTAGACATGGTGGCCAACATGAGACACGACACTGAATTGGCATCCTTTTTCAGTGTCTCATGTGCAGCGCGAGCAGTAGTGGTGTTATTCGCAGGTGCTTCGGGCACTTCTTGTTCCAACACGTGGAGCTTGTTGGCCATTTGCAGGATAATTTTCAGATTACGATGCCAGTCGAGAAAATTGGCATCAAGTTTCTCTTTCTCAAGGAGAGACTTGAGCTTAAAACCTCATTTTTTGCAGTAGGGTTAGCCATCTGAAACAACAGGCAATAAGCTTTGGTGTTTCAATGTAATATTCGTATTCAAAGATGGCAAGCAAATATTGAATAGGAAATTGGGAACCCGATTAGTAGTTGACAAATAACGGCAGCGTTAAGTGCAATCAATACAACTAAGTAATCGGATGGACAACGATTGTCTCTTGTGAATACCAGTCACAACTCTTGTTTATGAGGCTTTCGCCTAATTATTCGCGAAATACGTTTAGCCTCATCTATGCCCTTTTGTTTATGAGTGACTAGATGTTTGGTGTTGTAATACTCCAATACACAAAGTACTCGCAAAGTAAATGATAGATGTCCTCAGTGGTCAGTGTGAATGCACGGTGTTGAAACACTCCAATGCACACACCTTGGAAGATACCCTGAACACCAAGTGCGGTGTTGTATACTCTAACACTGATGCATCGGTAAATATGTTCCAAGTTAAACTTGACTAGGATGGCATAATCTACCCGTTTTTACGGCTTACTAGATGGGATTATTAAGTCAAATTTTAATTAATTAAACATTTTGACGAAATATATATGAACCCTATCTCACTCGGGACAATCATTTAAATAACCTCATTATTAATGACTAGTATGTCCCGGGGTAATAACCAATTAATTGAAAGTTCGATTTTGTTGATCGAAAAATTCGAGATCACAGTCGAATAAAATTGGTTGGGTAATTTCGAGTCTTTAATAATTGTAGGACTCAATTTCAATTGATTGTAAAACAGTTTTAACCTTTTGGAACTTAGTTTGGAGTTTTAGTTGGCGCGTTAAGCAAGTTAAGACAAGCAACCAAAACACATCATGCACACGAACACATATTTGGCTTTAGGAGGTTTCGATATTTCCAGAGCCTTATGACAATATCGAAGAAGGTCTGGGACGATAAATAAAATCAACCGCAAGGATGGACTAAAAGGCATCCGGCCGACTCTAATACTCCCACTGGCTTCATGAGCTCCTTTATCTTGATTGAAATTCTTCGGTCTATCGGTCATGAATACTTGCCATACTAGGAAATGTTCTTGGACAAGAATATTTTCACGATGGGGTAGTCGCATCAAAGCTTGTCACGTTCGTCTAGGGCAAAGGTTAACAATTACAAGAAATATAAAAATAATCTACATCTAATTTCGATACAACTTTTGAACCCAAAACATGTGGGCCAATCTAAAACCAAAATAACAAGCGGGACAATATGGGCCAAACCAAAAACACGACAACCAATCATAACCAAAATATGGGTCGAGCTGAATATGCGTGTTAAACAATCAATTAACGAATTGAATAATGTTTGGTGGAATTAAATCGACCAAACAGGCGAAAATGCAATTCGTTTAACTTTCATGAATTTCGAATTTAAACCACAGTTCGCGAAATCCGCCGGTTTAAAATCGACCGATTAGGGTTTTCTTGTGGTGATCTAGGCTCTGATATCACTGTTGGGTTACGGCAGTGGTATACGGGTGCCCGGTGACAACGAACTTTTTTTTACTTTTAATTAATCATTCTTGACCGAGCATTAGCAAATCAGAGGTTAACCGAATTAGCAAGTAATTCGTTACGCAGCGAAATAAACGATTTAAACTAAATAAACGCATAGACCCTAAAATTCCTAAGCACGCCAATAGGATCATGATCACAAAACGCACACAAACACCAATCACGTAAAAAATGACCGCGAATACAATAACGACAACAAGATCTAAATTAAACGACTAATCTAAAAGCGAGTTTTAGATATACTTGAGCATTGTTCTAACAAACGTTTGAGACACCGAGGAACAACGAGCAAGTCACTAGGTTTTTCACAAAAATCTCGATCCGACTGTTCGGATCTAATCGCTTCGCGTATCGTGAAAGCGTCTCCAAAATAATTCACCGCGAGCCGCGATGATTCAATTCGATTGCGGTGACTCGCTCGTGCCAAAAGGAACGATGATGGTAACGGCTGCTAGGGTTAGCCTTGATTGGGGTTTAGCAAAAACGGCGACGGAAGCTCACACCGTTAACATCGCGACGACGACGATGTGAGATGGTGGTGATAGCGTCGCTTTGGCGACTAGCCGAGGGGCAGTGGTGGCACGAGGCAGCAGCGGTGACGGGTGGCTGAACGGCGGCGGAGGGCGGAGAGGAGGCGGCGGCGGTGTCTATGGCTCGGGCTCGAGTGGCTGCGGCTTGTGGCGGTTTAAACAGAACCGGAGACGGCGGCCTTGGAGTCTTGATTTGGTAGACGTCGTATGAAGGAGACGACGTTGGCTCGCCGGGGTCAAGGGCTCTCGACGGGAGAGAGGTGGCGGCGAGAGAGATACAGATCGTCGAAAGAGAGTGAGGCTTACATGGGATTAGGGTTTCCCAAATCCTTAGTCACTTATTTAAGAAGCCGACTAATTTCCCTTAAGTCCCTCGTCAATTCTCTTTACCAAAGCGAACCGCTAGTATTTATGATTAATTAATAGAACAAGTTTATTAATATAAAAGTCGTAATCCCGAGAACCGACAAACTCAAATAACAATTTATTTGATTTATTAGATTCACCGTAAACGTTAGTTGATAAAACAGTAAGGTTACATTCCGCATTTTCTCGCGAAGATAAATACGTAATTAAATATATGTTTATTAATCAAGAATAAGCAATAATTAATTACTGATTTCCATGATTTACCGGTTAACCAATTAAGCGGATTTATTTCTCGTTGCCCTCAGTGTAACTCTTACGGATCTTAACAGGGTCAGGTTCTCGGTGTTGTCGGGTCTGAACATACAATATCCAACAGGATCATCATACATGCCATGCTTGTGTCTGGTCCCATCCAAAACAAAATAAAATATACACTTTTGATTCTTTTCTGACAACAAATGTCGCATGGATTGTATTTCAAGAAAAAGTGATTTTGTTTTGTATCCAAGGTCAACACACCATTCTCTCTCTCTTCGTGGGTTAGTGTAAAGAGAACAAAAAGTCATTGCACAAAATTTACATTTTTTGTACGTCCCGACATCCCATACCTCTCTCTCACCAACATTCAAGTATCTTGACTACTCTCTCTCTTTTCGAAAAAGTTAAAGAGCAAATATCTGAGAAATTAGTTGCAGGTTATTCTTGAAGGTGATGACATTCGAAGATGGAGGAACACACAAATTGCTCGATCATGAGACTGTAGCTCGTTCAAGCATCAGTTCATTTCTTTTATGGGTGACGATGTGGAAGAAGGTTGATGAAGATGGTATGAGAAAAGTAAGGTTTTTACTTCAGCCTCATGATCAGGGTTTCCACGTGAAGAAATAATAGATGGAGCTTGGTTATGGGGTTAACAGGTATTGCAGATGATAGTTAACGTCTAATAAAAAAGACGATGATCAAGTTGATGATTCGGGAAGCTAGTCACAACTAGGGTAACCGACCCAGTTGACTGCGGTGTATTAGGGTTTCACGTGAAGAAGGTGATGGAAATGAATCGCTAGGGTTTTGTATACCTTGCATGTCTTGGAAAAGGAGAGGCGAAAGAGAGCTGCTACTGCTCTCTTGCGTGTGACTGAGAAGAAAGAAAAAAAAACAACCTTGTCGGAGATGGCAGAAAAGGTACGGTTCTCTCTCTCTACTCATTTCCATCTCAAGTTCGAACGATAATGCCACATCAACCGGAAGTTGCAACTTCAATCGGAGATCACTTCCGTTTCAACTTAAAGCGGAAATACGAACTTCAACCGGAATCTTGAAGTTCAACCGGAAATGACAACTTCAAGCAGAAATCATGGTCCAGCACCCTTAACCGAAAACGAAGAAGATCAACCGGATTCACGAAATTGAAACGGAAATCTCATATTCGACCGGAAAAGCTTTTGACGTGGTTCTGATTGCCGGAGTTCACTTCAGATCAATAAACGGCTTGCCGAAATTCGCCTTAGGCCACTGGTATGTTAATTCTGTTCAAGTTCAGATAGTCGGGGACGCTTCAGACCGCCGGAATTTGTAAGTGCATAAGTGTTGGAACTTAAAATCTATGTGACTGACGCCATCAAATCTGTTTACCGATGCATTCGACTGAAGAATCCATGTGAATCGATTTAGAGACTGAGTTGTGATGCTCGAGGCTTGCGAGATTGGACCGAAGACCGTTTTCTGGAAAAGTCAACCGTTCGGGTCAACGGTCAACGTAAAAGTCAACGGAAGATCGGTTCGAACGAGTCAAGCTTCGGATTAATTTAATCAGCTTTGATTTAATTTATATTTACGTTATTCAGTGAAAATCAAAGATCGAGATTCTTGCTCTCGGATTTTCACTATTAAATCAAAGCTGATTTGAATTTGAACTTGAGCTGGTTTATCATTAAATTAATCCAACACTTCGGATTAAACTTGAGCTGGTCCCAGTGTACCTGTCCCTGCCTCTACTCCTACTCAGACTCCAACTCAGCCTGAAGTTCAAGTGTCTCATGCAACTCATCAACCATCAAGCGTGTCATTTGTACAAGCTCCTTCTTCAGGGTATTTTGGTCATTCGTCAGCTCAAGTTTCTTCAAACTCCACCAACATGGATCAAGATCTGTGTAATGCTTTTCTTGCCTGCATGAACTCTCAAATGTCAGGCAACATTGAGACTATGACTGTGTGTCAAGAGGATCTTGACCAGATTTCTGCTGATGATCTTGAAGAGATCGATATTAAGTGGCAGATGGGAATGATTGCTGCCAGGACAAGAAAGTTTTTCAGAAAAACTGGAAGGAAGCTGTTTCAACCTGCCTCAAATGCTAACATAGGCTTTGACAAGTCTAAAGCTCAGTGTTTCAACTGTCAAGAGCTTGGTCACTTCGCCCGTGAATGTCCCAAGCCCAAAACTTGGAATGTTCCTGTCAATTCGGGTGGAAGCAACCACACCTATCAGAAGCAGGGTGGAAACAGTACCCAGTCGTACCAGAAAACTGGCAACTCTTCCTACCAGAAGCCACAGAATACCAATTCAAATGTCTCTCATCAAGGATCGTCTAGCTCTTCGTCTGCACAGAGGGTTGATAGCAATGGAAAAGCCTTGGTATCTCTCGAGGATGGGAACTACAATTGGACGTCTTCTGCACCATCTCATTCTGCAAACCAGCCTGATTATGCTCTTGTGGTGGACTCAGATGGAAAGGAGGATACTGAGTCTGTTGAGTTTGACCCTCTTTTCCCCACCAACTTCTGTCTGATGGCGGGTATTGAAGAAGATTTTGATGGAACTTCTCCCTCTGCTGGTTCAGCCACTGCTGTAAGTCAAAATGAGGTCGAGTCTGAAGCTGGCAAAAGACTTCTTGAACTCCAACGTGGATCCATTCCCGATG